>BQNB010012957.1:0-78117 GCA_026074375.1 Tanacetum coccineum
TACCAGCAGGAACTGTTTACTCTACCAGTAGGAACTACATACCTACTAGTAGTAACTTTCTATTACAAGATTCCTAACATACCTGTTGAACATGAAGTGATAGAGCAGGGTACAAAGAAAAGAAAGAGTGGTCATGTGAAGATGATTGCTAGGAAAAGGCCAAAACCACAGCCAGATAGTGATAGTGATGATGAACACAGAAAATGTCTAAAGATTATTCAATTTGATAGTACCATAGATACTGAGATCATGGAGATAAAATCTTTTTATTTCTAAGTTGTACAAGGTTTCATCACTAGATGGGGATTACCTTGTTGTCTACAGAGCTAATGGGCACTTCAGAGCATTCAACTATTTAATGGAGGTACTACACATTCTTGATAGACAGGATTTGTTTCATTTATATGAATTGGTGATAGAGCAGTACTCAGAGATCACACCGGAAGGTATTAAGTTGATTCTTTTGGGAGACTTAAAGATTATGATGGAATCCTCAATAGAAGAAAATGATCAAGGTGATTTCTGGAACAATCAACAAGAATGGGAGATTGAGAAATGGAGACTGTATGAAGCTTGTGGAGTTTGCATACTAGAGCTTAAGAATGGGATAGTCATCCACATGCTAGTTGAAAGAAAGTATCATCTCTCCAAGGAATTGTTGCAAAGAATGATTGATTTGGGATTGGAGGTAGAGAAGGAAAGTACTGCTGCACTAAATTTGGTAAAGTTCATTAAACAACAACTTAATGAAGAATAATGCTGGGAATGGAAGTGAGAAGGGTTTGGGTGTTGGCTAACCACCACACAACAAATGGTTTTCAGTTCACCATGTCTAACAAACATAAGAACTGGCTAGTCCATAAGCAAACGGCTTGTGGTAAAGACTTCTCAAATCCGTTCATGGTTGACAATTTACCAAAAATTGTATGGTTCTCAACTCGCCTTGCTTCACAGTAAAGAGTTGGCTAGTCCAAGATCAAACAGTTCTTCGTAAAGACTAATCAAATCTGTTGATAGCTGATAGTTTGCTAAAAACTATATGGTTATCAATGCACCAATTTATGGCGATGAAGCATTGACTAGTCCAAAAGCAAACGGTTTTTGGTAAAGACAAATCAAATCTGTTAATGGTTGACAGTTTACCAAAAACTATATGGTAATCAACTTACCATGTTTTGAAACAAAGAGTTGGCTATCCTAGAGCAAACGGCTACTGGTAAAGGAACATCAAATCCGTTATTGGCTGGTAGTTTGTCAAAAACTACAAAGCTAACTTAGTTGGATGTTGCTGTGTTGCTAAAAAGACATGTTGCTGATAAAGAGGGATAGCTGACATCAAAGATTGGACATAAGATTTGATAGAGTGTTTGGATACATCCTCCATGAAGTTCAAGATATCTACATCAGAGAAACATGAAGTTAAACAAGTTTAACTATCATATTTAGGGGAGGATTGTTGGGAATTATGCATTCCTAACTTAGTACCGTTAGTTATATTAGTTAGTACCGCTAGTTATAATTAGTACTGACAGTACAAAATGTTAAGTACTGATCAGATAGTTAGTACCGTTAGTATAAAATAGTTAGTACCATTTATAAGATATGCATAAGATATCTTAGGAAGAGATATGCATGATCTGTATAGGCATTTTGTAAAGCCCATTAGGGTTTCCTTAGTGTATAAAAGGAACCACATGCATAGCTAGTATATAAGTAGTTCTACACAGATCATAGAGATTAAGTAGTAATCATAGTTTGTAATCTGTAACCTAGGCAGATTCAAAGTTTAATATAAAAGTTCCTTTGTGATATTCAATATTGTTTTTCTTAGCATTATTGATTAGATTCCGCATAATCAATAGTGTTTACTCAGTGTTTCATTATTGTTGCTTTAGAATTATCTAAAGGAGCAAACTATTTGCAAGCTGAAGGTTAAGATCTATTCAGTAAAGGGGGAGAAGGGAGTGTAAACGAGTAACTTTTAAACTTTACTATGTGTTATAGTTTACATAGTTTGTCATTATCATAAAGGGAGAGGATTATTGTGCCAATTATTAGATATTCTAATCTATATTGATCCTCTTTCTTGTTTTTGTGATGACAAACATGTAAACTCCTGTAATACGTATGTTAAATGTGCGCAAGTTACTTCGTAATTCACACATATTATCAAATGCATACTCGCATCAATCTTAGACTGTAAAAACCATGTACTTGTGCAGGTATAGTCTAACCGTATAGTGTTGAATATATATCTGTTGCCAATGTATGGTTTATGTGTTTATATGAGTTTAGTGGATTATGTGGGGAAATTTGGTAATCAATTCTATATTGAGTGTGATCATCTCAATGTGGATTGGAATGGTGGTGAATTGGTGAATTCATTTCGTTCATTTTTGAGGCTGACAAGGAAATGATTTTAGAGATTTTAAGTGTTTGTTCGTATTCGTTAATTTTAGTTAAGTATTATTACGTATACGTTTTTTGTGTTAGTGATTTAAGGACTGTTTGGTTTTTGAAGTTTAGGTTTAAGAACAAAAATTGTAAATTTCTAATTTTTGGAAAATTTTACCGTTTAAATAAAAATGATAAGTGATTTATTTTTAAAAAGTCTTAGTAAATTGCGTTTACGCCAAAAAGGATCTTGAGCACACATAAGCTTTTAATTCTTTTATAAAAACTTAAGGTAATGTTAGTAAATATGTAATTAATAAATAAATAAATAAAATAAAAAAATATATATGTATACATATATTCGGCCGGTTTTGGTAAAAAAAATCAAAGCCCAATTTAACTAGGACTCTAATTAGGGAATTTTGTATCCTATATATACTAACCCATAATACCCTAAGAACGAAAATTTTACCTTCCCCTCCCTTCTCTGCATTTCATTAGGATCGATCCGATACCTCAAGAAAAGAAAGAAGAAAAATTAAGGTTTTGATATTTGTGGATAGAAAAAACTAGCTTTAAGGTCTATGTTTCAGTTTTCTTAATTAGTTTAATTATTGATTTAATTCATGTAACAAGAGTTATGGTTAAATAGGGTTTCATTAATATTTTTGTGAATAAATTTTATATACTAATTAGGGTTCTTGGTAATTAATTAGATGCGCGTTGGTGTAATCGTTAGGGTTTAGATAGCGTTAGAACTTGTTTTAGGTTTGAGCAGAATTTAGGGCTGTGTTGTTTTGATGATATATCTTGAGGTTTAGAAAGCATGAATTTGTTATTGATTCCCGTGCCTATGATGTAGCTCAGTGAGTCTAGTTTCCAGATTGTCCATCCTCGAGAGTTTTTAAGGTTGGGAAGTCATTCAATTGTTGGTTACGAGAAAATTTGTCAAAGCAGTAAATTCGGGTAAGATTTAGGTCATAAATACGAGGTATATAAAACCCTCCACTTAAATTTTGAATTAGGATTAGCAAACCTACAGGAGTTTTAGTTCTATGTGTCTATTAATAAATCTTATCATAAGAGAGCTTTGATTTGGAGTCTAAGTATCGGTTTTTAGGTCCAAAAACGTTTTAGTGCGCGATTCAGATCCGAAAACTGAGTAGTTTCAAAAGTTTTTTGATTTTATTTGGCGGTACTTAAGTAGGGGAAATAAAATTAGTGGAAAAATCATGGAGATAGTAGAATCATGTTATTAGACAACTTTGATATTTTTGTATAATTTAAAAATTATAAAGCTCACCAGTTATGGTTTAGAAAATGTTTAAAGTGATGCCAAAATTCCTGCATTTTTGGGTAAATTGTAAGACTTTATGAAAAGTATTGTAAACAATGTTGGTTTAAGTTGGGGCTTGGTGTCACATGGTGACCCGATGAGGGTAATAAAACATTATACATCATCATAGATTGTTACATTTGGCATACTGCATTTGGCCGCTTGGTCACGTTGTAACACGGTGTTTGTTTTGATTGTTTTTAATTAGCGTTTGCAGATTTAGAATTGGCTTAAGCATCAGTGTTGAGTTTCTAGCCCCTTTTTCTCCCAAGTTTTCTTGGGCGTGAAAAATAATTGCTATGAGTTTAAATGTTTTCAGTTACCTTTGATAATGTTGTTTTTAAGTTAATCAGTGTCTATCCGGGCGTTAGACGTGACTAATGTATCGTTATGTGCTTACTTAGCTATTATTGTGGATCGTGGGACACGTTCCGTTACCTTATTTGTTGTGCTTAAGCGTGACCGTCTCAAGGCATTGATGGATTGTTAGTAGTGAGTGTGATCGTCTCATTGCTGTGGATTATTGATAGTGAGTGTGATCGTCTCATCGTTGTGGATCATGGGACACGTTCTGTTCCCTTGTTTGTGATGTTGAGCGTGATCGTCTCAACATGGTTTGGTGTGGTTCCATGTTAGCTTGTATGATAGTTCGTTTAACATCCTGCTATGCTATGTTTTATTTATCACAGTAATTGGTTTTAAAGGATTGTTATGTGTGTCTTAAACCTATGACTTTCACTAACTTTATGTTGACGTTTAAGCATCATTTCTTAGGTGAGCACCATGGAATAAGATAAGAGAGAACGTGGCCTAGAAACGGAGACAGGTAGGCGGAAATGTCATGGAATTTATTGACGTTAATTGTCTCTATTTTGCCTTCTGTTTGGGGATTATGGATAATTGTTTCATGTCTTTGTATTGGCGAGAACTTCCGTTCCATCAATAAAGACGCTTTTTGGATTTTGGTTAGTTTTATGGGTATTGTTATGACACTTTGTGTCTATGCTTTACTTATTTAATTCATATAGAATTCTCTGTATAGACACCATTGTGTTGTGATGATATCCTTTCTCGTTACGCCTCACGTTTCCGCTTAGGCAGGGTGTGACAGATTGGTATCAGAGCCAGGTTATAGAGAACTAGGTGGTTAGCCTAGACTATAACTTAGGAACCTTCATATAGTTGCATTTTAGGATCTATATGTGTTTACATGTACGTAACTAGTATATACTTTCATATATTTGAAAGTTTTTGTTTGTCTATTTTCTTTACTACTTCCTAATAATATAAATATAAATATATATTGGTTTTCACCATTATTTAAGTACCTAATATGAATTGCACCTTTTGGTATCATTTATGTGTTTTTGTTTTCTTGCTCACTTATGAGTACGATCTCGACTTGTGAGTGATTCGACAACGAGAGATGTAGAATGAGAGCCAATTGAGGAGGAGCATCTCTAGGAACCAAAGGAGGGATGGATGTTAAGAGAATCGAAGAAGAGGTCGATCCAGATTTCCTCTCGGATGCTCATAGTAGGACTGGTCCCGCGGAGTCGGGTGACTCTTGTGAAAGCAAGGTCAGACCCAAGCGAGGCCCAGCATAAGTTTATTTCGCCTATTATTTTTACATGCAGCGGTCGTTGGTGATTTCACTTGGATTTTTCCGTATTTAGGGCTTGGAATCTTTGTCTTTTTCTCTATTGTTTTGGAATTTTATCCTGATATGTGTTGTTTTTTGATGTAGATCTTGTTAAGAATTGTATGTGGATTTGCTTATGTGGTATGTTGGTATAATTGTTGGTGGTACTTGCAATCAGAAGATGCTGTGGTCTTGGGAATGTTAAAGTATACGTGTGCAAACAGATTGCAAATTATATAGTATTTGGTGGCCCCCTTCGGGATATTTTGTATGGACCATCACTAACACGTAGACTTTGGCGACCATCGTTATCTTTGATCGATTGTTGGAGGGTTAGGGTGCATCCCTTAAGTGATAGGTGGCGGGGGGTCAAAATTGAGTTATACTGGTAGGGGCCGACACAAAGTTCGTCCAGGTTTGGAGGAGAGGTAACGTGATCCAAGAGGGCGTACTCTGGGTTTGGCTAACAAACGGAATTGGGAGGATGAGTGAGAAGGATGTTTACAGGAGTTAGTTAGGGGCAGAGGTCGGTACAGCTGTGATTAGCCAGGGAGGCGATTGGGTCGGGGGATGGGCGGTTGCGAGTGTGGAGCTAGGGGGCAGTTGTATGGTGGTGGTGGGTGGTGTAGGTTGCGGGATTATGGGGTTCTAGAAATACAGATAAAGGGTATGGTTAATGTGGAGAGGGCACACTGGGACGGGAAGGAGGCGAGGGACAAGTGGCCTGCACACCTTGACGTCCCTTCTCACCGGGGTTTAATGCAATTTAGGTTTTCACATGTATATGTTTCCAGTGGGTGAGAGTGGGACATAGGGTGAAGGTGGGGGCGAGTGGAATGGAAGTGGTGGGCAAGAAAGCTAAGTTCGTGATAGTGCGGTTTATCGCGGGCGTGTGATTAGTGGGGGGGTGTCGGTTGGTTGGGTGGTGGGGTGACTTGGGTTGCATTCGCATCGGTGTAACATGATTTGCATATGGACGGTGCTTTTATTGCGGGACGTCCATGGGGTGGGTGACTTGGAAGGGGAGGAGAGGATGGGTGGTCACGGCCGACCACACCTGGTCGTGCGGAAGACTGTACCCTGGGTGGCATCGCGAAGGTAGGGGAGCGAGCTGGGGGGGGATTGCAATGTGAAAGGGGGCCTAAAGGGATTGGGATTAGCGGGTGTAAGGTGATGGAGTCGCGGGTGTGGTGCCGCTGGGGTAGTGCACTCCGCGCTAACCAGGTATTCTGACACAACCTAGTATTAGCTGTAGTAGGGCGTTGAGCGAGGGTGGGGTTTTTAGAATGGGCTGGGGTCATGGATTCCGCGCGGAGGGGTAACGAACCGGGTTTCGATCTACACTAGATGGCGAATAACAAGTCGTAGGAGGAGTGAAGGGTTCGTCTCCTGGGAGGTTGGGAAGTCAGCTGCAGGGGGTCTAATGAAGGAATCCGAATATGGGAGTGAACATAACGTCGGGGGGGTGCAGGATTCAGTTAGGGGAGTTAACAAGGTGGTTGATGGAGTGCTTGTCTGACTGTTTTAGTTGATTATGAGTAGGGAGTAATTGTTGGATGGTCGGCGTGTATGCCCTTTGGGAATATACACATGGGAATTTTGTTGCTGGGTAGATAAGGGCAAACTTTTCAATCGGCGAGTTATATGTTGTGGATAGTGGAGTTTAGGATCCGTTTTTTAACTTCTGACCCAATATCGATTGGTAAACGTTACGAGGAAGTACTGCTGTGTCTGGAGACAACGAGTCGTGTATTCATGTTTTGTTGGATTTTATCAGGAGTTTCTATTGGTGTTTATTTTTGTCGTTTCTGCCGGGCGGTTTATGTATGGGAGGGGACATGGAAGTCGGGGTGGGATGTGCGCAGGGTCGAATGTACAGGTACACGTACAGCATGAGTTGGTGCGGTGGCGTGATTGTGCGACCCGTGCGTGGGAGGAGACGGAATGATTGGCCGTGTAAAAAAACTCGAGGAAGAATGGAAACTACCGGGTGGGAGTCAAAGTATTTTGGGGCGTGGTGGTGAATCGGGGATAAGGGGCGACTAAAGGGGGCGGGAACGAATGGGGGTATGGCCAAGGTAAAAGAATGGGGGCGTCTCTGGTTTTCGGATAGGACACAGGGCCGAAATTGGGGTGAGGGGGAGAGTGGGGGGAACAGATTCGAGAAGTGTGGGGGCTAAGAGCGAGATGTTGTCAAGGCAACTGTTGTGGGGAACAGTGGCTGTTTGGGTGGGGTGGAGTTTGGCGTTTTGGAAGAGGGCTCGATGCGCTGGGGAGGTCAATATGCAGAGGCTTGTATACCTTGTGCCTATAGTGCTCTTGTTAATGGGTCATGTCGGGTAGATGTGCATTTCTGCTTTCAGTGCGGTTAGTGCTCCGGGTATGTGATCAGGTCGACAGCGGGCCGAATTGCCGGATAAGCCCAGTGATGCGAACCCCCTGAGTCACGGGGGGAGGGTGGAAGTTGTGCATATTGTGGACCAGTCAACGTGTTGTCGGGGGGGAGATGGGGTGTGGATGCGGCGTTAGGTTGAGGGTTGAAGTACTCGACCACGGCTACAACCAATGACGGCGGAGATGGTTGTCGTAAATTCGCCCTGTGCCAAGTCCGGTTCCGCTCTCTAGTATATCCCGCGTCGCGCTAATTCGTCCACCGGGGCACTACCCCTCATGGTACGACTTCGCCGGGAAGGCCGAATTACGTATGCGTTTGATTTGGCCTCTTGCCGCGGAGGTTATAGCCGACCCTGAAAACGTCAACAACCACCAAGATGAACTAAGCGGGATACGCATGGTTGGCTAACTAGCATGTAGTCTGTAAACTTTGTGTTCGATGGGTGACCGGATTATATTCTTGCGTATGAGGTGTCAAGACACAGTAGTTAAGGCGCACGAGGTGTGGGATACAATTTAAACAGGGAACAAATTCACTTGGCTGTAGGTGTGATGTCGGTAGGGGGGTTCGATGGGGGTCCCCCTCATGGACCCGTCCCCTCAGTGGCAGATACAATCCGTATACCGATTCTGGAAAGATCCAGTGAAATTCTGCTAGTAATTGTTTGACATGTTAATAAATAGAATCACCGCTTTGTGATCTCTGATGTGCCCCCGCAATCCGATCGTCACTCCACCCTCTGAATGATACATCCAGCTTTGCCTGCCCCCCTGAGAACAAACCCAAGCTAGGTAATAACCATCCCCCCCCCAAAATCGGCGTGTCAACTTAAACGTCTCATCACTCATAGGACCCGATGAATAAACCGAAAGAAGAAGGATTAGGATCCCACACCACAAGCAAGAGTTGTTAGGCAATTAGTTGCCCCATACCAGGGCTTGTCACAAGGTACTACAGGTTTAACCTCCAAGAGGCTTAGCCCGTTTACAAGCCAAGTCCTTTCTTAAGCTTAAAAATAAGAAGAACTAAAAAGTGCTTTTTAGGAAAAACTTAAAGAGCAAAGTTGGAGAATAATATGGCAAGAACAACTTTAACAAAAGCTATATGAGCTTCAAATCTACTTAATAAGTCTTTAAGAGCTTGTTATCAATAATAGCTGACCTAAGAAAGAAAGGAGGTGTTTTGCTTTGGTTTTACTAAAAAAGCTTTTAAAAAAGCTCAAAATGAAAGCTCGAAAATGAAAAAAGGAAAGGTGTTCTAGACAGCTTATGAGTTGCTTATACTAGTGTTGAGAAAAGAAATAGAGATTAGAGAATAGATTATAGCTGAAAACTGAGGGAAAGGAGAGCAACTCAGAAAACAGAAACGTAATACGCATATAAAAACAATTAAAGCTCGCAAAAAAGGCTTAATAAGCATACTGGGCACTCTAAGAGCTTCTGAAGACTTATGCAACTACTAATTAACTATCTATTTAAGATATAAAAACAATTACCTTAAGCTAAAATTAACAATTTAAGAAACTACTCAATTTCCTACTGTTTTTGTATTTTTGGCTGATTAAGCTGTTTTTTAAAGCAAAAATTAAGCTAGCAAATAAGATTGGAAATGAAATTTAAGCTAAAACCTATGTTAAGCAATAACTAATCTAAATCCTACTTTAATCTTAGAAGCTAAAACCTATGATTACCTAGCTTGAACTTAAGCTTAAAGTGACAGCAGGAACTAAGCTGTTCCTGCTGGTGCACTTTGCACAAGCACAAATCCAATAGTGCAGGTTACCTAAAGGGTTAATCCTGCACCTTGGACCACACTCCTTTAGAGTTGTTGAAAACAACACAAAGCAAGAGCAAGAGCTAATACCCTAACGAGGCTTAGATCCTATTTTTTTCACAAACAAAAAGTAAGGGTTAAATGGCCATGGTGCCAGAAGACGGCTTAGAAGTTGCAAGCAAAATAGACCATAACTTTTTAAATTTTGCAACCTAAGCTTAAAAAACTCTTTTCCTACTGATTATAAATGAAATCTAAGCTAACTCAAAGCAAATGCACAAAACCTTTTGACTTTATGAGGTCAAATTAGCTAATGCCAAACACTCCTTTAAATTGACAAGATTTTGAAATAGCTTATGATTTTGAAAACTAATGCCTAACTCCTTAATACTAGATTACTACTAGCTTATATCAAGCTTAACAAACATATTTCAACAATTTATTAAGCTAAATTATAAGATCTACTACTTTTGTACTATATTTTTTGTTTTTTTTTAAAGATACTTTTTATAACAATTATATATAGCTTATGATTAGACATATGAGGAAGCAAAAACAGATTAACTACTATGGATTAATTAAGCTAGGAAAAAAAAAATAATTAAGCACTTAATAAGCACACTGTTTAAGCAAATAAGCATAGAAGCAGATAGAAACACTATTTAGAAACTAGAATTTTTTAAAGGGATATTAAGATTGGATAACTTACAAGGACCTCTAGCTAAACAAGAGGACCCTAATAGGGCAGCTACAAGCTCCCTAGCTTATTAATAAGCTAGGGTAAAAGTCCTTGGGGATCCTTCCCTTTTAGATCCCCCTTCCATTAGCTTAAATCCATTATGCATAGGTAAGGTTTAGATTTTAAGCTGATTTTAGGAATTTTAAGTAAATATTTTTTAAGTCTAATTTGAGCTCCTTCAGCTTTATAGACTGCAAAGAGCTTTATATAGCTTGTTGAACTTTATAGCTTTACATATCAAAATAAGGAAAAATGAGAGCTTATGAATTTTAACAAAAGAGCTTTTGAGAGTTAAAAACAACTGAATTTCATTAATAAAAGATTGATTTTACTAATCTTAAAAGGAAAGTTATACAAGGTTTTGTGTTAAAGGAAAATTGTTAGCTAAACTTTAAAAAAAAAAGCAAAAGCTGACTTGTGTCTACGGTTTCCTACTACGTGTGTGTGAGTGAGTATGTGATAGTGAGAGCCTTTTTAGAGGATTTGGCTGTAGAGAAGCTTCTAGGCCTAAAAATCCTATCCCCCGCCCCACTTTGATCTCTTGCCAATCAATTTCCCAAGTCGATTGGATCAACGCAAATATGAGGCCGTTTGATCATTTTGTCGTTGTTATAAGGAATTGCCAGCGAGTTAATTTCCTTTGATCAGCTTCTCCCTTCTTTTGTGTGGGTGGACCTTGTGTTACTTCTCTGAGTGTCGCAAGTAATTCCCAAATTGTTGCCTTGTGCTTTTCTGCTGTTGACGTGGTCCCTATCCTTATGAGATGTTTGAGCTACTAGGAGCTTGGTGATGATGATTTTGTCCTTGCCATATTCATTGTAGCTTTACATTGGAAATAGACATCGTTATCCCCTCAATTGTAAAGGGGTAAAGCCCGTTCGTGTGTGATTGTGGTAATGGTAATGTTTGATGGTCAAGACGGGTGATTAGTGTTTAGGTTTGGTGCCCAAATTATAACTGAAAGGGGTAATTCAGTTGTAACTTTGGGGAAATTACAAATATGGCCCTTGTGTTTTATTTTTCTCTTTTGTAGTATAAAACAGGTTTGGAAAATTACAAGATTGGTCCCTGTGGTTTATGAAAAGGGGTAAATGGGCTAAGGATTGGGCTTAGGATCCGGGTGTGGCCCATTTAGGAGGTGAGGGGTTATTTTTGGATTTTTGTGAAACTTTGAGGGTGAAAATGGATTATTTTTAAGTTTTGTCTTTTAGGGGTTGACTTTTATTGACCAAGATTGACTGGAGGTTGACTTTTCTAGGCTTTGCTTTCGGATTTTTTTCACTCTTCCGTTCTCGTGTCCGTGCTTGCTTGTTTTTGATGGTTTTCTTGTGATTTCTGATATATCCGTTCCTGCACACACAAAACACAAATACAAGCACATTTTTGCTATTTTTGGTCTGTTTTGGGTTTAATTGGGCTATTTTAAGTATTAACAGATATGTGTATTTTACACTTATCAGAAAGTCTTGAAGCCATTCCTAGGTGTACGAACCCAAATAAGCCCATTCGACCCATATAAGCTCAAGTAAGCTCAAAATCTTGTTCAAAAAGCTCATATTATATTTTAAAACATTAATAAGCTTCTTTATGATCATATGTAAACTCTTGTTTAAATTCTTAAATCACAAACCCATGCGTGTTTATTTTCTAAACCAAACGCACCCTAATTACACTAAAAAGCAATTTTTTGTAAAACTTATAAGCTCTAAGCCATAACTGATCCTATAAGCTATTCCTATAAGCTCTACTATCACTTCTATAAGCATTAAATTAAACCTTAAAAGCTTAAACCTATCAGATTAATTTTTCTAAACCAAACGAACCCATTTTGGATTTTCTAATTCAAAACCCTTTCCATAAGTTATAAGCTCGTAAACTCTAATTATTTTAGCTTATTCTTATAAGCCATAAGCTACAAAACTCTTTTGGATTTCAAAAATATCAAAATTATGAATTTTAGACTTGTTTTGCAAATCGAATCCATGCAATGGGTATATATTGTAAATATTTTGAAACTATAACTAGAGGGACTGAAAATGTAATATTCCTAAAGTTATAACTATGAGGGACTGTTTTGCCAAGTTTTAAAGTCAAAGGTTTAAACTATATATACTTTATATATAAAGGACTAACTTTGTAAAAATATATAAATCAATGGTATGTATTGCCATTTTTGCATACTTAAAAATATAAGATATAATATTTTTATATAAATTATAAAAATATATATAAATATTATAAAACTCGATTTTATTAAAACCCGACACATTTATCGTTATTAATCAACGATCGACGCATTATAAAACAATTACGTTATATATTTAACATAATTTATCATCGACTAGCTTTTGAAGAAACTTAAAATTTATCATTTCACATGTTTATTAGGAAGTTTCAAAAGGATTACTTCGACTTTACGATTTAGGAATGTGCCTAACGATGTGATTAAGCTTATGATGTTTCCATATTCTCTCGAGGGAGCTGCTAAAACTTGGTACGAGAAAGAACCACCAAATTCAATCTTAACTTGGGAGGATCTCGTTACCAAGTTCGTTAACCAATTTTTCCCTCCTTCGAAAACCACTCACTTAAAAAATGAAATTTCTCGTTTTACACAAAAATTCAAGGAAACTTTTTGTGAAGCATGGGAACGATTTAAGGAGTTTCTTAGAGCATGCCTCCATCACGGATTTACAGAGTTAACTCAAGGTGATACCTTTTACAACGGTTTAAACGAGAATGAACAAGACTCCTTAAATGCCGCAACGGGTGGAAATCTTTTGAGTAAAACAACTAGAGAGGCTTTAAACATAATTGAGAATAAATCAAAAGTTCGTTATTCACGTAATAGATCAAATGCTTCTAGGATGAATGCTACTGCTAGTAAAAAGGATGAGAGAATCGATAAGCTTGCAGATCAACTTTCGACCTTAGTCGAAATTGTTTCTAAAAAAGTTGTCACTCCCGCTCCGGTTAAAGCGGTTGAGGAATCTTGTGTTACTTGTGGTAGTGCCCATTCTTGGTATAATTGTCCAGCTACTGATAACAATCAGGCTAGTGTTTGTGCGACTACGGGTACTTACAATCAAGTTAACCCTCCAAACCATGTTAGTAATCAAATGGCACCACCAGGTTTTGCTCCGGTGCAAAACAATGGTCAAAATAGGTTTAATCAGAATCATGTTCAAGGGAATAATTTTAATCGGGGGAATAATTTTCATGGAAATCAAGGTTTTCAAAATCAAAATAATCATGCTCCAAATTTTCAAAACCAGGGATTTCAAAACCAACCTTTTCAAGTGCCTAATAATCAAGTTCAACAAGAGATTTCAAATGATTTTTCAAGTTACAAGAGGAATAATGATCAGATGTTAAGGAACATGCAAAGTCAAATCAACTCGTTGAAAGGAGACCTTAAGAATGAAATTCAAAACACGATAAAATCTCAACAAGCCGTCATGATGAATCAACAAACCACTTTTCAAAATAATTTGCAAAACATGATTTGTGGATTGTTTCAAAACCAAGCCTCAACTTCGGGTACTCTTCCGAGTAACACAATCCCAAACCCGAAGGGTGAGATGAAAGCAATCACTACTCGAAGTGGTGTTGCTTACGAGGGACCCTCGATTCCTACTAATCCTTTTCCTAAAAAGGTAGTGGAATTAGAAACCGAGGAGACAACGGATAAAGAGCAAACAAATTTCCAAGGAAGTACCACTCAAATTCCACCTCTGGTTATCCCCATTTCTATTCTGGAACCCGATGTTTCGAAGACTTTGCCTAAAACCACTCCCATTCTGGAACCCGATATTCCAAAGAGTCTACCTAAGCCAAATATTCCATATCCTTCACGACGTGATGATCAAAAGTCCCGTGATAAAGCTTCGAATCAAATGGAGAAGATCTTCCAAATCTTTCAAGATTTGCGCTTCGACATTAGTTTCGCTGATGCTTTACTTTTGATGCCAAGATTTGCTCCTACGATTAAGAGTTTGCTCATGAATAAGGAAAAGTTGCTTGAATTAGCTAAGATACCATTGAACGAGAATTGCTCGGCGATGCTTCTCAAAAAGCTTCCCGAAAAGCTTGGAGATCCCGGCAAGTTTCTTATTCCATGTAATTTCCCAGGAATGGATGTATGCCACGCCTTGGCCGATCTTGGCGCAAGCATAAATCTTATGCCTCTTTCTATTTGGAAAAAGCTTTCTCTGCCTGAACTTACACCAACTCGGATGACTTTAGAGTTAGCGGACCGATCAATTACTTATCCTAAAGGACTCGCCGAAGACGTTTTTGTCAAAGTTAGGAAATTTCATTTTCCTACCGACTTTGTTGTTGTCGATTTCGAAGCCGATCCTCGAGTACCTCTCATACTTGGGAGATCCTTTTTGAGGACCGGTCGTGCTTTAATTGATGTTTATGGAGAAGAAATAACCCTTCGGGTTGATAACGAAGCCGTCACTTTTAATCTAGATCAAACCACGAGATACTCCTCTACAAATGACAAGTCGGTAAACCGAATTGACATCATTGATGCAGTTTGTGAGGAGTATGCTCCGGAATTTCTAGGATTTCCTAATTCTTCGGGTGGCAATCCCACCCCGACGTCTGAGCCATTTACTTCCGAATTCATTTTGGAAGAAATTGAAGCTTATCTTAAGGATGATTCGATTTCACCGGAAATTGATCATGCCGATTTTAATCCGGAGGAAGATATTTGTTTGATTGAAAAATTGTTAAATAATGACCCGTTTCAACTTCCTCCGATGGACCTTAAACAAAGTGAAGTGACCGAGGCAAAATCTTCAATTGAAGAGCCTCCGGAATTAGAGTTAAAAGATTTACCGTCTCACTTAGAATATGCTTTCTTGGAAGAAAACGACAAGTTACCAGTTATTATTGCAAAAGGTTTAAAAAATGATGAAAAAGATGCTCTTTTAAAGGTGCTCAAATCTCACAAAGGGGCCATTGCTTGGAAAATCACCGACATCAAGGGTATCGACCCTCGTTTTTGTACCCACAAAATCTTGATGGAAGATGATTACAAACCTACGGTTCAAAGTCAAAGACGGGTTAACCCAAAAATTCATGAGGTAATCAAAAAAGAGGTCCTAAAACTTCTTGATGCCGGAATGATTTACCCGATCTCTGACAGCCCATGGGTTAGTCCAGTGCATTGTGTTCCCAAGAAAGGTGGAATAACCGTCGTTGCTAATGAAGAGAATGAATTAATTTCGACACGTTTAGTTACCGGATGGAGAGTTTGTATCGACTATAGGAAATTAAATGAAGCAACTCGAAAAGATCATTTTCCATTACCGTTTATGGATCAGATGATAGAAAGATTAGCTGGGAATGAGTTCTATTGTTTTCTAGATGGATTTTCAGGGTATTTCCAAATACCAATAGATCCCCAGGACCAGGAGAAAACTACTTTCACATGCCCGTATGGAACTTTCGCGTACCGACGCATGCCATTTGGTTTGTGTAATGCTCCCGGTACTTTTCAACGGTGTATGATGGCCATATTCCATGATATGATCGAAAAGACCATGGAAGTGTTTATGGATGATTTCTCGGTTTTTGGGGATAGTTTTGATTCGTGCCTCTCCAATTTAGAAAAGATGCTAAAACGGTGTGAAGACACGAATTTAGTTCTTAATTGGGAGAAGTGCCACTTTATGTGTAGAGAAGGAATTGTGTTAGGGCATAAAATTTCAAAGGCGGGAGGTTGTTTTAATGTCGATTGTTGTCTAAAGTCGATGTTATCGCTAAGCTCCCTCACCCGACTACAGTTAAAGGTGTTAGGAGTTTCTTAGGTCATGCAGGTTTTTACCGCCGATTTATCCAAGACTTTTCTAAGATAGCCAGACCAATGACTCACCTTCTTGAGAAGGAAACACCGTTTGTATTTTCTAAAGATTGTATTGATGCTTTTCAGACTCTTAAAAAGAAGCTTAACCGTAAGCTCCAATTCTCTTAGTTGTCCCAGATTGGAACTTACCATTCGAACTCATGTGTGATGCAAGTGATTTCGCGATTGGTGCAGTTTTAGGACAACGAAAGATGAAGCATTTTCAGCCTATACATTATGCTAGTAAGACTATGACTGAAGCTCAAATTCATTACACTACCACGGAAAAGGAAATGCTTGCCGTTGTGTATGCTTTTGAAAAGTTTCGGCCATATCTTGTCTTATCCAAAAGCATAGTGTATACGGATCACTCGGCATTAAAGTACCTTATGAACAAACAAGACTCTAAGCCGAGGTTGCTCCGATGGGTTCTTCTCCTACAAGAATTTGATATCACCATCCTTGATAAAAAAGGAAGTAAGAACCTTACGGTAGATCATTTATCTAGACTTGAGAATCCTCATAAGGATGTGTTAGAAAACAAAGACATAAATGAACATTTTCCTTTAGAAACTCTTGGAGTTATTTCTAGTGAAAGTACCCCATGGTTTGCAGACTATGCAAACTACCATGCGGGTTATTTTATTATCAAAGGAATGTCAACTCAACAAAAGAGGAATTTTTTTAAGGACGTTAAACAATATTTCTGGGACGATCCCTATCTTTTTCTACCTGTGCGGATCAAATCGTTCAATGGTGTGTGCATGGGCAAGAAGCTCTTGAGATCCTCAAAGCTTGCCATGAAGGACCCACCGGGGGCCATCATAGTGCCAATCTCACCGCTCGAAAAGTATTTGATGCCGGTTTCTTTTGGCCTACCATATATCGAGATGCCCATACAATGATCAAATCTTGTGATACGTGTCAAAGACAAGGCAAAATTTCACAACGAGATGAGATGCCTCAAAACTCTATCCAAGTTTGTGAAATCTTTGATGTATGGGGTATTGATTTTATGGGACCATTTCCGTCTTCAAGAGGAAATAAATACATCCTCGTAGCTGTTGATTATCTTTCGAAATGGGTTGAAGCAAAGGCGCTCCCCACAAATGATGCTAGAGTTGTAGTGAAGTTTTTAAAATCTCTTTTTGCCTGATTTGGAACACCTAGAGCTATAATAAGCGATCATGGGACCCATTTTTGTAATGATCAGTTTGCTAAAGTAATGTCTAACTATGGGATCACACATCGTCTAGCTACCGCTTATCACCCTCAAACGAGCGATCAAGTGGAGGTGTCTAATCGAGGTTTAAAACGTATTCTAGAAAGGACGGTTGGAGAAAATCGTGCCTCATGGTCTGAGAAATTAGATGAAGCTTTGTGGGCATTTCATACTGCTTTTAAGACACCAATTGGTTGTACACCTTTCAAGCTTGTTTATGGAAAGTGTTTCCATTTACCAATTGAGTTAGAGCATAAAGTATATTGGGCTTTGAAACATGCTAACTTCGATCTTAAAACAGCGGGTGATCACCAGAAGCTTCAACTGAATGAACTTAATGAGCTTCGTGATCAAGCTTACGAGAATTCTTTAATTTACAAGGAGAGGACGAAGAAGCTTCATGACTCAAAGATTAAAAACCGCATTTTCAATGTTGGTGATCAAGTTTTACTCTTCAACTCTCGTCTTAAGATATTCTTTGGAAAGCTTAAAACTCGTTGGTTAGGACCTTTTCACCATCACCAAAGTTTTTATCTCACCTATGGTCCAAACTTTAAGGTGAATGGTCCATCGTTGAAGCATTACTATCGTAGAGTGACTATACCACCAAAGGAGTCAGGAACTCCACACTCTCCCTAAGGACGAATGAATTCAGGATAGAGTCAGCTATTATGACATCGGTTACCAAAAACAAAGTGCTCGTGGAGCACCCATGCTTATCCATATTCTATTTTTCTTTATTATTTCTAATAGTGGTTGAGAGGGATGCTTTAATCTTCGTTCTTGTGTTTGTTGTTTGTACATGTGGTTGTTTGTCAGGATAGACCTAACTTTCTGAAGACTCACATTTCGGCGTTTTAGTCACGTCCACTCGAGCTTCCTAGCCTTTGCTTTGCCATTAATTTGGGGAAATCCGATATCCTAAAGATTATTATCGTCTAACATTTATCTTTTAGCACACTTAATAAACGGCTAAAGATTTTTTTGATACTTTCTTCATGTTGAGTTATACATTAGACTTTTTGAATTCTAGTATGGGGTTTTTAATTCTTAGGCTAGGAAACATTGAGGACAATGTTTGATTTTAGTATGGGGTAAGTAAAGTCTTCATAAGATCTTTCCTACTTTTTTTGCCGTTGTTCTCGGCAGTACCCGTTTTCCCACCAAATTTCAAAATTTTTCAAAAATATGAAAATTTACAAAATTTCAAAATAAAATAAGGTTTTTGTCATAATTTGACTTCTAGCTAGATAAGAGTAAGAGTAAAATTTTTAACCGATCGAGCGTGTTGAGCTCTAGCTATTTCCTAACTCTAGGCTAATCTTCGCTATAATTCACGAAGGACGAAAAAATGATAGAGTTAAGTATTAGTAGGATTCTAAACAAAGATTATATGGAAATACTTAAGAGGCTCATGCATGTACCTGTTGCTTTTTCTCCATAAGCTCTTAACCAGATTAATATACGTGCTGTTTTTGGAGATTAAACTTAAATCAACAATTTTTATGTAATATATATAGCAAAAATTCTAGTCTTAGTTCAAATTTATACTTGAATTTTTTAAAAAGAAGTCTTTTATAAATATATATATATATATATATATAAATTGATCAAATGAAAAAAATATATAATAATAAAAGCTGTGGGCTGATAAAAGTTTACTGCCTCTTGCCGGCTCACAACCGATGTGGTAGTCTTCTAAAGAAAGCCCATAGTAAGAATAAAAATCCGAGACTGATAAAAGTTTGTTGCATCTTGCCGGCTCACAACCGATGTTGCAGCCTTCTAAAAGGTCGAGGGTTACAATTGCATAAATGTCTAAATAGTTAAATTAATAAATTGACTTCTTTTTGTTAAATTCAAATATGCTTTTGCACTTTGACTATTCTATTTTATAAGCTATGAATATCCGGGAAACCTGAGAGTTTTTGAAACCTAAGGTCCGTGAGTCCCGATACTAGTCTCTGTGGGGTGTCAAAAGCCTGGTCACTTAGCCGTAAGGTTGGGATGTGCCGAGACGAAAGTCGCTACATGGGATGATCTCGCCTTTAAACTCATTATTCTAAGGTGGAACGTAAAGCATAGTATGTTGCAAAAAGTTGATCCATGGTTGAAATTCAAGATAGCACACTCACTTAAGATATAATAAATGTCGGGAGTAAAAAGTTCACAAGTTACAAATATGAGTAGTGTTAGCATCCTCACTGATATTTATCTGTGATTTGGTTTTAAGCTTGGTTTGGATAAGTGAAAAGTCGGGAACGATGAATTTATCCTTTTTGGGGCATTCTCGGAATCGAAATGCATCTTGTTCTATGATCCCTAACAGTTATGGAAATAACGAAAGTCGAAATAATCTCAATTATATTATTAAAAAAATGGAAAAGTTTTAGAAAAATGGGAAAAAGGGGTGTTTTATAACTTGTGATTTCTTAACTCTCTCCACAAAAATCTTTGCTACTTTTCAAAGGTTTAGTTTGGGGAAGTTTTGAGGTATTTGGTTATAAGGCATATAACATTGCGTGAGGACACGCAATCGCTTAGTTTGGGGAAATTTGATATGTGTGAAAACACATATCCGTTTTATATAAAAAATAGCCCTGAAAAGACAAAATTGTGCTTTAAATGCTTGAATATTGCTTGTTTTGTCTCTATGATTGTGTAGGTGCGGATATTGCAAAAATCACAAGAAAATGGTTAAAACGGGGCAAACACGAACACGGGAACGGAAGAGCACGCAAAGAGCCGGGAGAAAGCTATCAAAAGTCAAAAGTTGTCAACTCAAGTCAATTTTTAGTCAACTTAAGTCAAACCACAAAAAGATAAAACTCTAAATATTTTTAAATCAGTCCCTCATTATTTCCAAAATAACAAAAATAATCCCTAAAAACCTAACGGTGTTAACTCTTATACCTAAAAGAGTTAACACCCGTTACTTTTTTATAACAAAACATAAATCCAAGCCCAAAACCCACAATACCCGGCTCATCCCTTTTATAAAAAGCCCCAAGTCAACCCCGGGTTAAAATAATGAAACGCATCATTTTAGTTAAAATAAAGGCAGGAAAAATAGTTTATTACTGTTCACCCATCTCCTTCGTTTAACCCCAAGGTAAAATCAAAGGGCAAATCTTAATTGAGGGCTAGATTGGGTAATTCAAGTGGTATGGTACACTTTGGCAGAGTTATTACATCATCAAGCCCTCTAATTGGTCAATCCCAAGCAAGCAAGGATCGTGAGAAATGAAAGAAACACAAGGGAATGAAGCTTTTACAATACATCTACTCACAAAACAAACACAAGCTGTCACATCATGGATTGCCACGCTGGCAATCCGTGTGACAAAATCTAATCTAACGATGGGAAATAGGCATCCAATGATTGAGAGATGATCAAAGGCCAATGTTGAGAGGAGCATGTAACTGATCCTGCACCTAGAAGCTTCCTCTGGCTACTATAAATTGAAGCCCTCACTCACACACAGGATATCTCTTTTTCTTGTAATTTTTCTTAGTAAAATAGCTTATGTAGTTTTTTTAAGTGTAATTTTATTTTTTTCAAGCTCTTGTAATCTCTTTTATAAAGCATTGTAATCTGTTTTTGAGTATTAATAAAATCCTAAGTTTAGTTTTCATAAGCTTTTTCACTTATAAGCTCTTCTTTACTCTCAAATGTATGTTATTGTTTCAAAAGCTCACAACAAGCTCTTATAAGCTCTCACAAGTCTCTAAGCTTGTGATTGAGCTCAATTGTTAATTTAATCTACTTAAACCTTAAAATAAGCTTAAATACCCTTGCCTTGGATATTTGGACTTTTGAGCTTTTGGAAGGGAAGCTAACAATGGAAGAGCTTCCAAGGACTTTTACTGGCTTATTTTAAATAAGCCAGAGCTGTTGATAAGCTCTTTGAGTAAATTTAACCTTTGTTTAGCTAAGGTTGATTGTAAGTGTTCATTTACTTTACTTGCCTTAATTTTCCTAGTCTAAATTTGCTTATCTGCTTATAATCTGCTTATTAGCTTGCTTATTTGTGCTTAATGTCATCTTATGTGCTTATTAGTTTCATTTGATAATCTGTTTTTAGTCTATGTAGCTTAGATTTTTGTTTTTCTCATTTTGTAATAAAATCATATAAAAAACCAAAAATATTAGCTTAATTAGTATAGCCTATTATTTATTGTTTATTTTATGCTTATGATTGCTTATTAGTCTTGTTATAAGTTGTTCATTGTCTGGTTATTAAGTTTTGAGCCCTTAATTGAAATTTCATTTGCTTAATTGAATGTCATGTATGTTAAAGAAGTGTTTGGTTTAGTATAGTTTGACCTTTAAAAGTCAAGTAAAGTTTGAGAAAGTTTTTGATCTAGTTTCTATATAGGTTAAAATCAGTAGTTAAGGTGATTTCATAGTTTTTTATTTAAAAGTAAGAAAGTTTTAGCTCAATTTGTTCTATCCTGTACCAGGGGAGTTTGTTTTAAAAAAGCTAGTAAAGAATTTTTGATCCAAGCTTCATTAAGCTTGATTTTTGTTTGTGTTGTGTTTATTCACACTCATTTGGAGTGTGCAATGCATTCTTGACCATTAAGGTCAACTGCATTTGGGTTTTACCCATTTTAGCTAAATGCATCAGATAGGTACTGCAGCAAGTACCGCAGTCCTTTTGGATCAAAATTAGGTTATCTTTAGTAGATTTTAAGATTAAATAGGATTTAGTTGAAAAAATTCGTTTAGCTTATAGTTTTCTTATAGGTAAGATAGATTAAAAATTGTTTTTATATTTCTAGTTTATTTTCTAAGGTACATATATGCTTTAAAGTTTCATAATAAGTCTTTAACAAAAAAAAACAGTAGATGTTGGTATCTTAGTTTTACAATCTAAATTTTATAGCTTATCGGATTTATTTATGGTTGAAACATGTAGCTGTAGTATGTATTTGGTTACGTTTTCAAAAGCTCAGGTTCCATTATAGCTTATTGTCCATTTTAGCTTAATTTGTTTTTTGAACTTTAAAGACTTTCCTACGAGTTGCCATTTAAATTAGTTAATTCAGTTAGCTTTTAGTGTTATTTGTTAAATTAGCTTATCAAAAGTAGCTTCTACATATCCTAAGCTTTCTAGAATAGCTTTTTGTTTTGAAAATGAGTTGTGTGCAATCAATTAAGTGAAAAATAACTTTTAAGCTCTCAAAAGCTAAGTTTCTGTAACAGCTAGCTTCATAAAATGTTTTGTGTGGGGCTAATTTTGAATTAGACTTATAGGTCTTGTTAAAGTTGCTTAAAAAAAGTCTCAATCATACAACTTTTGTTTCTTTATAATTTTTTAAAAATAAAAAAAGGTGAAAGGAAATCAGGGGGGGAGCAAGGCTCGAACCCCCGACCCTCAACCTTTCAACCCTTTATCACTCCATGTCCCCCCCCCCCCACACTACCACTGCGCCCTTGGGTCTTTTTCATAAGACTCTTGCACAATTTAATCTTTATACACATTTTAGCCCAATAAGCCTAATAAGTTGTTATAGCTTATTTCGTGGCTTATTTGATAAGCTGTGATTATAAGCTTATTTTTCCTAGGTTTTAAGTAGTGTAAGCTATTTTCTGTAATTTTTCTAGAATTTTTATAGTTCGTTTAGTATTTTTAAACATTTATTTTCATTAAAAACTTTAAAAAATCATAAAAAATAGAAAAATAATCAAAAAAATATAAATCTTTTTTAGAAAATTTTCTTTTATCATTTAGATCGTAGGAAAATTAGTTTGACTCTCGTAGGTTTATTTTTGAGCATTTTAGCTTTTAGGGCTCGGTTTTCGATTCCCGTTATTCGTTTTTGTGATTTCTTTCAAATTTTATTGTTAAGTTTTTAAATTTTGCAAATCTCTTTATTTTTACTCATAGAATTAGATTATTAATTCAAATTCCAGGTAAAGGTGCTAATTAGGGTTTATTTTGTCATTTCTGTTTTTCGTCCGTGTGTTTAGTTATTTTACTTGCGTTTAATTGTTTTAATTGTTTTTAGTCATAGAAAATTAATCAAAAAGTTGAAAATCATTCATAACATTGTCCAAACTGAATCGAGGGTATCAATTCACATTTCTTTGGGATACGACCCGGTAATCACTTACCGGTTAAACGTATTATATTATATATTTTTGTGTTTAAATTGCATTTAATCTTTGTCCTCAAGGATTATTTGTAAATTTCTATAAATACTTTGATATATTATATATACGTAAAACTTCTTGAATCACAACTCCTGGATGACAAGAAACCAGTTGTCTAAAAACAAAGAAGATTAAATCCAAACATGCAAGAAGTTGTTAAGAAAGAACTCATGAAACACTTTGATACTGGTAATATTAATCCAATTGCCGATAGTCCTTGGGTTAGTCCTATTCACCGTGTACCAAAGAAATGTGGTATTACAGTTGTCACCAACGAAAATGATGAACTTGTTCCAACAAGAACCGTTACGGGTTGGCGAGTATGCATCGCTTATCGTAAACTCAATGAAGCAGCCGCAAAAGATCACTTTCCTTTACCATTTATGGATCAAATGTTAGAAAGACTCGCGGGAAATAAATATTTCTGTTTCCTTGATGGTTTTCTGGATATTTTCAAATTCCTATCGATCCTATGGACCAAGAACAACACTCTAACGGGAAATGTACCCGGTCAGATGTAGCTTTGTTGGTAAGTAGGGTGTCGATCACTAAGAGTGAGAGCGTTAATTCTTAATTCTATCAGTATTTTAGTTATCTAAGTTAAACCTAAAACTAATGCAAAAAGGGGGGGTTTCAGCCTGAGAGACTGGCACGAGGTTTAGTTATCTAACCTAGGGTTTTAATGACAAGTAAAGCAATAAACACATAAAAGAGGATGAACAAACGATAAAGGAGCGGTCAAACAAGAGGTTTATCAACCATGAACACACAAGAGGATGAACACACAAGAGGTTTATCAACCATGAATAATCCGATAAAATGCAGGTTTGTTTATTTAGTGCAAAGATTGACTTATCTCGAAGGGCAAATCATTCCTTGAGTTAGGCGATACTTCTTCCTAAAATCTAGACACACTAATTCTGTCATAATTAGTGTAACAACCCAAGTTTCAGGTCAACGTTTATCCTGAGCTACGATAATTATTTTTGCTACGTAAATAGTTATAGTCGTTTATACTTTAACTGGATATTACGGTAAAGACAAATTTGCCCATAATGATACACTTTCAATCCGTGTTGCAGTTGTTTCCTATTTGTGCATTAGCACATGAACAAATCGGAAAAATTATATTGTTGCTCGAAGCAGCGTGATTTATGTTTTATTTTTATGAATTTTACTGACGTTTTCTCCCCAGATTTATTTGGAAAACACCGTGTTTAAGGTCAATGACTTATACATGGTATAACGTTTTATTAAACGTTTTAAAAGAAAATAAGTGGGACGGGTTTAAAAATACTTTACTAACGTGGGTGTGACCCGAGACTATGGGCCGATTTTAAATAATAGAAATAATGCCTTTGTACTACTTTTTAAAAACTTTGAGAATAGACAGGTACAAAATATGGCCAAAAGTATCAAAGATTGTATTTCTATGAAATAGGACTCAAATATTACATTATAACATTTTAACAAAAATAGCAAAACCCTCTCCTCCCTACTCTTGCTTCCTTTTTCGACCCGGACCAAAACCACAAACACCACCAACCACCACCTATTTTTGGCACATGCAAATACAATCGATTAATACCATCTTCAACTCACATGGTTTTTATAAGAGCTATAAATCCCTCTATAAGAAACCTCCATGCATTAAGTTTTGAAAAACATAGATTTTTGGGTCAAGTCACTTGGATTTTGATCTCTAAAGGGGTGGTTTTAGATTGTTATATTCTGAGTTGTTTATTTTGGTATGTAGTAGCTGTTAAAAAGGTTATTTGGTTTGGTTTGTTTGGGTTAATTCGTATGGTTCAATAAGGGGGAAACCAATTTGATTTTTGTTCTAGCTTTGTGAGTATTCTAGTTATGTTTTTGTGTTATTAATTAGATGTTATTGCATGTATATGACTTTTGCTAGATGATTCAAGTACGGAAAGTATTAAAAGCGTGTTTTGTTATTGACTAAAGTTTGATGGTTTTTGTATAATTATATAGACTAGTTAAATGCGTATATTGATATTCCGGAATTAATGTTCGAAAAATCCTTTTATTGTTGTTTTTTGGTAGACTGTTGTTTTGACCAGAATGTTTGACTTGACCGTGACGTGTCAAGAAATTTATGAAATCTATTTTAGGCTTTTGAAAATGATAAAGGAAGTTCCAATGTCTGTTTTGATACAAGGTGGGCATTGTAACTCCTAAAAATGAATGTTTTTCGGCCGAATCAAGTTTGGTTATTTTTGGGGTAAAAAGTCAACTACGAAGTTTGACTTTTGAAAGTCACACTTGCGTATACTTTTGAATATAGCTTATAATGAGAAAAGGGTTCGTAATGTTAGTGTTAAATTGATATGAAAATGCTAAGCAGGATTACATTATCTCTACTTTCGTCAAGCTTTCCTAAAATGGAAACTTTATGGAAAACATTATACTATTGTTAAGTGTGTCAAAGTGAATTGTTTTGCGTCGCACTTGGAGATTATAGTATATGATTGTATATACGTAATAACAGGTTATGTCTAAAAATAAATTAAAAAACAATAATATAACATATTATAATAGAAAAATTAGAATAAAAAGTAGTAATCGATAACATATACTACACATATTATCTAAGACACATATATATAATTATTATCCCAACAGATTAAATATAGTAAAAACATTTATATACACAATAAAAGGTATGTATAAATAATATTGGAAAAAAATTATATTGCAATATGCATTATATGAAATATTAATACTAATTAGTCCACGATACAACCACCAAATATGAAACTTCTAACACTAAAGACGCGGTTCAGACGAGACTGCACGTTACGTTGTTTTGAGTGCACTGATTTGATCTTTTAGATTAAGGGTGAGTACATAGCCTCGCATTTGAAACTTATGTTTAAGAAATGTTTTACTAACCCGCGAGGTGATACATGTTAGTTTTATATATCGATACGACATATGATTTACTGGTATGTCATTGTAAACCGTTTATTGAGATAGTGTTTCGCATAAAGTAAGCTATTGTCAAATGTCCCTTAATTCAATGCACCGTTAACTTGTCCTTGTGAGGTGAAACTCTAATGCATTAAATAATCTATTGGGTTTGCACCAACCCAGTCTTTGGTTTGAAGGTCCGTTTTGGTGAGCACCCTGTCACAGCATTTTCCTATTTAGAAACTATAGGTATATGACGAAATAAACCTTGGATTTTGGGCACACTAACAAAATGAAATGTACATATGTACTGTTAACGTCGGTGTCATGAAATTATTAACGTAAAAGAACCGAACCAATAAAACATTGCATTCGTAGCTTATGTTAATCTCGAGAACAAATTTATGTGATCAACAGAGATACTTGCTTAACAGATGTACCTTAAACACTCTATTGAATTTCCACTCAACTTTGTTGTTGACATTTTCAAACATGTTTAATCCCCATAACAACGTTTGATAGGCAATGTATGGGGTAGAAGTTGTCCGTGCCGTATCTGAGGGATATTATGGGACGAGACTACTTGTTGTCAGTTTTGGTCTTTCACAACAACTGTCTTAAGTTATGTTTAAAACCAATGTCTTTTAATTGAAACAATTACGTCATTTAACTGATTGTACTAGTCACGATCGTTCAAATCCCTGTGAGGCACCTAAACTACGTTTTTTATCTCTGATTAATAATGGAACACATGTTTGATAAACGTATCATTTGGGTCATTTTTTATTATCTTGGTAAATGGTGTTATTTAGTTACATCTAAATTGCTAATTTTGGATGCGCAACCCAATGTACGTTGGGTGGGGTGTTATAGAGTGGTATCAAGAGCCTAAGCTTATAAAGAACTAGGTCGAGTCTTTTTGAAAACCTAAACTATAACACATCTACACCTACGCCGATGACTCTCACTTGGTCCATTGGTTACCATATATATAAGAAAAGGCTTAAATTTGATGATTGTTTTATGTATGGATCACTGCTTAACGTATGTGTTATATGCTAAGAAGAATACGTTAGAAGTATGGATAAATTATGCATGTGTTTTGATGCATGAAAATGATTTTATGTCTTGGAGCATATATCACCTGGGTGCTGACATGCGATAGACATGTCATGTGATTATATGATAACTAGCATTTATCTATGATTTGAAATAAAACTATATGATATATGTCAGACTTAGACAGGTAGCGCATTGGCAATTTTGTTTGTCGGCGCGAGTATATGCGCACTGTTATCTTTGATAATTGGGTTCCCAATAATAATAAGACAGTGATAACGCTATTAAGTAACTATTGTATGATATTTCTAGCATTATCATGTGAATAAATTCCTCCCGATCACGTGGATATGTACCTGTAAGTGAGCCGCATAATTAGCTATTGTCAAAGTCCCTTATTTCATGAACCGTTAATTGCCTTGTGAGGTGAACGCTAATGCATTAAATAGATCTATTGGGTTTGACAACCCTGTCTGGGGTTTGAATCCGTTGGTGAGCACCCTGTAACAGACATTTTCTATTTAGAAACTAGTAGGTATATGACAATAATACCTTGTTTTGGGGCACACTAACATATGAAATGCCATATGTACTGTTAACGTTCGGTGTCATGAAATTATTACGTAAAAGAAAAGAAGTTGCTATACATTGCATTCGTAGCTTTGTTTTCTCGAGAACTAATTATGTGTTCAAAGATTATTGCTTACTGATTACTTAAAACTCTATGAATTTCACTCAACTTTGTTGTTGACATTTTAAACATGTTTAATCCCAGATAACCAAGGTTGAAGGCAATGATGGGGTAGAAGTGTCGTGCGTGTGAGGGATTTTATGGAGAGACTACTTGTGTGTTTTGGTCTTTCAAAAAAATGTCTTTAGTTATGTTAAAACAATGTCTTTTAATTGAAATAATTATCTTTTAATGATTGTAATAGACGATGGTTGCAATTCTGTGAGGACCTAAACGCGTTTTTATCTCTGATTAATAATGGAACACATGTTTGATAAACGTATCATTTGGGTCATTTTTTATTATCTTGGTAAATGGTGTTATTTAGTTACATCTAAATTGCTAATTTTGGATGCGCAACCCAATGTACGTTGGGTGGGGTGTTATAGAGTGGTATCAAGAGCCTAAGCTTATAAAGAACTAGGTCGAGTCTTTTTGAAAACCTAAACTATAACACTTCTACACCTACGCCGAGACTCCTCATTGCCATTGGTTACCTATATAAAGAAAAGGTAAATTTGTTGATTGTTATGTATGGATATATGCTTACGTATGTGTTATATGTATAAATAGTTAAGTATGGATAAAGTTATGCATGTGTTGGATGCATGAATTGTTATGTATTGGTGCATTTATACATGTGTTGTATGCATAGAATGTCATGTGATTATATGATAACTATCATTATATATGTTTGAAATATAATTAAGATATAGTCAGATTGAAAAGGTCACGAATTGTGAATTTTTGTTTGTCGCGCTTTGATGCGAACTGTTATCTTGATAATAGTGTTCCAATAATAATAAGAAGTGATACGCTATTAAGTAAGTATTGTATGATATTTCTAGATTATCATGGTGAATGAAATTCCTCCCGATCACGTGGATGATGTACCTGTTAATGAGCCGAATCAACATGATGATGTTCCTGTTGATCCCGAGCATGTCTTAGTAGATGGAGACGAGGACCTGGAAGAAGAAGATCCTCAAGAAGAAGAAGATGATATGGAAGTCAACATCGAGGAAGATGAGAATGAGTCAGAGCTTGTGGATGTGAATAAGGCTGAGAACCCGATTGAGTCCGAGGATGAACTGTTCCTGCTAGCATCTATGAGGTAGGTGAATTGTCTACTGCTCTTTTTCTTCGTGAGGAAAGTGATGGTCTATTGCCTGGTCTCATGAGGAGGGACATTAACTCTTTGCTTGGTCAGATGGCTTCTCTTTCAAGACGACTGTGTGGTCGCGAGACGGCGCATGCATTAGTCAAGAAGAAAGGAAAAACAAAGTACAAGTATTATGGTAAGTTGATTTTGGACTTGGGTAATGAAGTGCGTTTTAGTGTGGATCAAGGAACGGCCGCAATGGAAAAGCTGGTTGAAAATCTTAGTAATACTGAAGATAAGGTTGAGTGTAAGAAATTGAATAGGGAACTTGAAGAAGAAAGGTTAAGCAACACATTCCTTCGGATGCATAATGAACGAGTTGAGAGAGATCTCTATTAGACTAGAGTTTGAGCTCATGAGTTCTATCAAGAAATGATTCGTAGGGGATTTGTGTTTGAAGAAATATCGAATGAAGCTATCAATGTTTTGATTAAAGATGCAAAGAGTCCATCATCTGAGCCGCGAGAATCTTCTTGTGAATCATAGTAGTTTGATTTCAATTGTAGTTTCTTTTATTGTGTAATCACTAAACTAAATTCTCAGTTAGTAGAATTAGTGCTATTGGTTGTAACAATTTGTATCATTTCATGAGACAATGCAACTATGTATTAACTCTTTGTGATGAAAAATGAATGACTATCTTTCGATTACTACTTGATGTTGTGTGACTGTTATGGTGATTGATTTGTCATTATACCATGTTATGAGTATATCATGTTATAGATGCTTATCAGATTGTTTTTCTATGTGACGTGACAGAATCATGCCTCCAAAGTATACACATATGACTCAAGCTGCTATTTGTCGAATGATCAAAGAAAGTGTTGATGCCGTTATTGCTGCTGAGTGGGCAAGGCAAGCAAATGTCAGAAATGATGCTAGTGGATCTGGGCCAGTTAGAGGTCAAGACACTGCACCTGCTGTCCGTGAGTGCACTTTTGCTGGATTTATAAAGTGCAATCCTACTATCTTTCGTGGTGTTGAAAGAGCTGTCGAATTGCAAAGATGGTTCGAGAAAACTAAGAGTATTTTTGAGATCAGTAAATGAACAGAGGGTAAGAAGGTGAAGTTTGATGCTGCTACACTGGAAGGACCAGCTTTGACTTGGTGGAAAACTAAAGTTGCAACCTTGGGTTTGGAGACTGTGAACCAAATGCGTTGGACTGAGATTAAGCAACTGATGACTACAGATTTTTGTCTGATAGAAGAAGTTCAAAGAATGGAGCACGAACTGTGGAACTTGAAGGTCAAAGAGTATGATATTGTTGCTTATACTCAGAGGCTTAATGAACTAGCTTTGATGTGTCCAAGAATGGTTGAGCCTGAAAGAGTGAAGGTTGATGCTTACATCCAGGGATTTACTGATAATATTAAGGGTGAAGTGACATCTTCTAAGCATGATGATCTGAACAAAGCTGTGCGTATGGCTCTTAAGTTGATGGAGCAGAAATCACAAGCTAGAGATGAAAGGATTTTGGAAGGAAAGAAGCGAAAGTGGGAGAGCTTTCAAAGTGGAAATAGTAGTTGTAAGGGCAATCAAAAGGATAACTCTCATCAAACTTTGTAGAATAGCTAAAAGCAAGGGAACACGCGAGCCATGGTTACCACTCCTACTGATGGAAAGCTTCCTTTGTGTGAACAATGTTTTACTCGCCATGTTGGGCACAAGGCAAGGTATCGTAAGGAGAAGAGTGTTGCTACGGGTGCTAACGCTCAGCCTGTTTAGACTTGTTATGATTATGGTGAGCAAGGTCATACTAGGAACCAATGCCCAAATAATATTAAGCAAGAAGAAGCTGGAGAAGTTCGTGGCCGAGCTTATGCTATTAAGGAAGATGAGCCTCAAGGTCCGAACGTGGTTACTTGTATGTTTCTGCTCAATAACCGCTATGCTTTTGTTTTATTCAATTCAGGTTCCGATAAGAGTTTTATGGATACTAGATTTAGTTTCATGCTTAATATCAATCCGGTTAATATAGGAGCTAGTTATGAGGTAGAGTTAGCTAATGGAAGCATAGTCAGTACGAACACTATTTTGAAAGGTTGCACTTTGAATGTAGTAAACCATATTTTTGAAATCGATCTTATGCCGATTGAGCTTGGTACGTTTGACGTCATAATCGGTATAGATTGGCTTGTCAAGCACGATGCCGTTATCGTCTGTGGCGAGAAAGTTGTTCGCATATCGTATGGGAACAAGATGTTGATAGTAGAAAGTGACAAGGGTGTGTCTCGATTAAAAGTCATATCTTGTATTAAGGCCAGTAAGTACATCGAACTAGGTTGTCATTTGTTTTTGGCATACGTGACAGAGAACAAGTCGAAGGAGAAATGAATGGAAGACGTGCCTGTAATTCATGATTTTCTTGAGGTGTTTCTTGAGGAGTTTCCAGGACTACCACCGTCGAGGCAAGTAGAGTTTCGAATTGACTTTGTACCGGGTGCTGCACCTGTTATATGTGCACCGTATCGATTGGCACCATCTAAAATGAAAGAGTTGTTAGTACAATTGTAGGAGCTGCTGGAAAAAGGATTTATTCGTCCGAGTTCATCACCGCGGGGAGCACCAGTGTTGTTTGTGAAAAAGAAAGATGGAACTTTCAGAATGTGTATTGATTATCGCGAGTTGAACAAGTTGACCGTCAAGAACCGTTATCCTCTTCCGAGAATTGATGATTTATTTGACCAACTGCAAGGTTCGAGCATGTAATCTAAGATCAATCTGCGATCGAGATATCACCAGTTACGCATTAAAGAAGAAGACATTCCAATTACTGCATTTAGAACTCGGTATGGTCACTTTGAGTTCCAAGTAATGCCGTTTGGATTGACTAATGCGCCTACTGTGTTTATGGACTTGATGAACCAATTATGCAAGCCATATCTTGATAAGTTCGTCATAGTGTCCATTGATGATATTTTGGTTTATTCCAAGGACGAAGAAGAGCATGGGAAGCATTTGGAGATTATTTTTAAGCTGTTTAAGAAGGAGAGATTGTACTCTAAGTTTTCAAAGTGTGATTTTTGGCTAGATTTAATACAATTTGTGGGTCATGTGATTGATCGTAGTGGTGTTCAAGTTAATCCTGCCAAGATCAAAGCCATTACGAGTTGGGCTGCACCAACGACGCCAACGGAGGTGAGACAATTTCTTGGATTGGCTGGTTACTATCGAAGGTTTATTGAAGGTTTTTCTTTGATTTCTAAGCCACTAACTAAGTTGACTCAGAAAGATAAGAAATACGAATGAGGAAAAGAAGAAGAAGGAGCTTTTTAGACATTAAAGCAGAAGTTGTATAGTGCACTGATCTTAGCATTGCCTGAAGGAACGAAAGATTTTGTGGTGTATTGTAACACATCACTTAAGGGTTATGAAGCCATGTTGATGCAAAGAGAGAAGGTGATAGTGTATGCTTCTAGACAATTGAAAGTCCATGAAGAGAATTACACTACTCACAATTTAGAACTAAGAGCCGTTGTTTTTGCTCTTAGATTATGAAGACATTATTTATATGGAATGAAGTGTGTCGTTTTCACCGATCATAAGAGCCTACAATATATTTTGAATCAGAAAGAGTTGAACTTGAGACATCGGAGATGGATTGAGTTGTTGAGTGATTATCATTGTGAAATTCGGTATCATCTCGGAAAAGAGAATGTTGTGACTGACACCTCGAGTCATAAGGAAAGAATTAAGCAATTGCATGTTCGAGCTTTGATGATGACTGTTCACAATGATCTACCAAAGCAAATTCGTGAAGCTCAAAAAGAAGCAATGAAGAAGAAGTATGTACAGAAATAAAATTTGGGGAGATTGATTAAGCAAATATACAAGTTTCGCCCTGATGGAACGCGTTGTTTTGGAAATCGTGTTGGTTGTCGTGATTTTCCTGGCTGAGGGATTTGGTCGCATAAGTCCAAGTATTCTATCCATCTGGGATCAGACAAGATGTATCAAGATTTGAAGTTGTTGTACTGGTGGCCGAATATGAAAGCTGATATCGCCACATATGATAGTAAATGTATGACTTATGCGAAGGTTAAGGCTAAGCATTAGAAACCGTCTAGATTGCTGCAACAACTTGAGATTCCAGTTTGGAAGTAGGATAGGATTACTATGGATTTTGTGAGTGGATTGCCAAGAACGCCGAGTGGGTATGATACGATTTGGGTTATTGTCGACCGACTGACCAAATCAGCTCATTTCTTGCCAATGAAGAAAACGGATAGTATGGAGAAGCTCATGCGACTTTACTTGAAAGATATTGTGTATAGGCATGGTGTTCCTCTTTCGATTATTTCGGACCGAGATCGCCATTTTACATCTAATTTCTGGATATCACTTCAGGAAGCGTTAGGGAAGAATTTGGATATGAGTATCGCTTACCACCCTCAAACGGATGATCAAAGCGAAAGGACAATACAAATGCTTGAAGATATGTTGCATGCCTGCGTGATTGATTTTTGGAAGTAATTGTGATCGCTATTTGCCATTGGTCGAGTTCTCATATAACAATAGTTATCACACAAGTATTAAGGCTGCACCAAATGTAGATCACCTGTATGCTAGAGTGAGGTTGGGGATAGCCAACTCACCGGTCTAGAGTTAATCCATGATACGACTGAGAAGATTGTCCAAAATTAAGAACCGTTTGTTGACTGCTCGTAGTTGCCATAAGAGTTACGCAGATAAGAGGGCTAAGCCGTTAGAGTTTGAAGTTGGTGATATGGTACTGCTTAAGGTATCTCCATTGAAGGGCGTTGTGCGTTTTGGAAAGCAAAGAAAGCTAAATCCACATTACATTGGGCCATTCAAGATTCTAGCTAGAGTTGGTAATGTAGCTTACGCGTTGGAGTTTCCTAAAGAGTTGAAAGGGATTCATAGTACTTTTCATGTTTCGAATCTTAAGAAGTGTCTAGCGAAAGGCGATGTTATTGTTCCGATGGATGATATTCGACTTGATTATAAGTTGCACATGATTGAAGAACATGTGGAGATTGTTGATAAAGAGGTTAAGCGACTTAAGCAAAGTCGGATACCTATTGTTAAAGTTCGTTGGAATTCGCAAAGAGGTTCAGAATTTACATGGGAACGTGAGGACCAGATTAAGAAAAAGTACCCTCATCTCTTTACAAGTAAGGACGAAGCGTAGAAAGCGGGTAAGTCGAGCTGAGCACCGGGACAGCGCTCCCTAAAGGAGGGGAGAATGTAACAACCAGAGTTTTAGGTCAACGTTTATCCCGAGCTACGATAATTATTTTTGCTACGTAAATAGTTATAGTCGTTTATACTATATGAGGTTTGATAGAAATTTCCGTTTATAGGATTATTTCAATCCGTGATTGAGTTTCTATTTGTTCTTAGCATATAAGAAAGTTAAAAAATTATATTGTTGCTCCGAGAGTGTTTTACAGCGTTTCCCTGAGTTTTTGTAAAAACCGTGTTTAAAGGTCGTGTTTTACGTAGTTTAACGTTTTATTAAACGTTTTAAAGAAAAATTAGTGGGACGGATTTAAAATATTTACTAACGTGGTGTGACCCGAGACTTTGGCCGATTTTAAATAAAAGAAATAATGCTTTATACTAGTTTTAAAAGAACTTAAGAATAGAGGGACTAGAATTGCTAAAGTATCAAAGATGTTTTCTATAAATAGGACACCAAATATCACTTATAACATTTTTACAAAATTAGAAACACTCTCCTCCCTCTCTTGCTCCTTGTTCGACCGACCAAGACACAAACACCACCACTACCAATTTATTTTTGACATGCTATACAATCAATTTATACCATCTTAATCCTTGTTTCCGTAGCTACAAATCTTACTATAGAAACCTCACCTGCATCAAGTTTTGAAGAAGTTAGATTTTAGGTCAAGTTCTTGTGATTTTGATCTTAAAGGGGTGTTTAGATTGGTTAGATTGTTGTTATTTTGGTGTTAGTTGGTTGAAAAAGGGTTTGGTTTGGTTCGTTTAGGTTCGTCCATACGGTTCAACAAGGGGAAACCAAATCGATTTTTGTTCTAGCTTTGTGAGTATTCTAGTTATGTTTTTATGTTGATTAATTTGATGTTATTGCATGTATATGATTATTGCTAGATGATTCAAGTGCGGAAAGTATTGAAAGCTTGTTTTGTTATTGACAAAAGTTTAATGGTTTTGGTATAATTATATAGACTCATTAAGCGTATTTTGATAGTCGGATTATGTCAAAAAAGTCATTTTATTGGGTTTTGGGTTGACTTTGTTTAACCAGAAAGTTTGACTTGACCGTGGCGCGTCGAGAAATTTTTGAAATTTATTTCAGGCTTTTGAAATTAATAAAGGATGTTCTAAGGTCCATTTTGATATATGGTGGGCCTTGTAACTCCTAAAAACTAACGTTTTATGGCCGAATCAAGTTTGGTTATTTTGAGGTAAAAAGTCAACTACAAAGTTTGACTTTTGAAAGTCAAATTTGCGTATACTTTTGAATATAGCTTATAATGAGGAAAGAGTTCGTAATGTTAGTTAAACAAAGATGAAATGCTAAGTTGGGATTATATTATCCTTACTTTCGGCAAGCTTTCTAAAAATGGAAACTTTATGGAAAACATTATAATATTGTTAAGTGCGTCAAAGTGAATTATTTTGCGTCGCACTTGGAGATTATAGTATATAATTGTATATACATAATAATATTATGTATATATATATATGCAAGTATGCATTATATGAAATATTATACTTTTAGTCACGTACCGCCATATATGAATTATATAGGTCGCGGTTAAGACGTGAAGCAAGTTACGTTTGTTGAGTTATTTGATTTGGATCTTGTGATTAAGGTGGGATCATAGCCTCGCTTTTGAACTGTTTTAAATGTTTTTAAACCCATAAGGGGGATACATGTTTGTTTTATAAATCGAACACATATGATTTTATGGTATACTGGACCCGATTATGAGATTGTTTCCGCATAAGTAGCTATTGTCGAAGTCCCTTATTTCATGAACCATTAATTACCTTGTGAGGTGAACGCTAATGCATTAAATAGATTTATTGGGTTTGACAACCCTGTCTGGGGTCTAAATTCGTTGGTGAGCACCCTGTTACAGACATTTTGTATTTAGAAAATAGTAGGTATATGACAATGATACCTTGTTTTGGGGCACACTAACATATGAAATGCCATATGTATTGTTAACGTTCGGTCTCATGAGCTTATTGCATGAAAGAAAAGAAGTTGCTATACATTGCATTTGTTGCATTGTTTTCCCGAGAACTAATTATGTGTTAAGGAATTGGCAACATTTGTTTCTTGGTTTTTCGGATCATGAATGATGTGTTTATAGTAATATCGATTATTCTCGTTTATAGGTGGAATCGCATAATTTGTTTACGGATTCTTGACAGCTTTTGTGACACTAAAAAGCGTCATCGGGCGGGATACTTTAAAAAAAATGTTATCCTTAAAAAGTGGTGGTTTACACATGTTAGTACATCTCGCTTTGAGTTTCTTTCTGCCAAGAATACACCAAGTTTGTTGGCTTTCGTTTGACACAACAAACAGTCGATGCTATGAACAAGAGAAGAAGCAGTAAGTATCAACATGATTGAAGGTACAAAGAAGCAGCAAACATATAAGCTGATAATTCCCATAGTAATATTGCGGCCGTTATTCTGTCGTTATGTTTTTGTGCTGATTATGGAAGTTAATACTGCCAAAGCCTTATCTCTTGAAGGTTAGTGCTGCTTGCATTTTCTTCTTTTGCTTATGATTATTAGTGCTGCTTATGTAAGTTAGTGCTGCCAGGAGACGTTAATACTGCCATGTAACTGGTTAATGCTGCTAAAGGAAGATTAGTGCTACCCGTTCAAGTTAATGCTGTTATCACTAAATGTTAATGCTGCTAGTTTATACTTAGTACTGCTAGTTTGATTAATACTGCTAGTATATTTTTAATGCTGTCAATATTAAGTTTTTGCTGCTAGGGTAAATTTTAGCAGTTACTACTGTTGGACTTAAACCAAGGTTTGTGCTGCTTATATATTTAATACTACCAATAGAAGGAGTTACTAGTGTTGGTTACTACTAATTGGTTTAAGGGGAAGTTAACAAATTGATTTGGTTTTAAATGTTCATAAATGTTTAAAAGGCTCGTATTTATTGATTTTATATTGGTACGGAAAAAAGATAAGAAAAGTTGTTTATCACCTATTTAAAGTCTGAGTGGAATTATTAGGTATGTGTTTTATCTTTTCTCAAATGGCCTTTACAACTTTTGGATGGTAACTTGTTTGTGTTTTCAAGTTGGGCGAAGACTCTTGACGAATCTAGCAAAGGATTTGTTGTCAATTTCTCTTTTGATTGCTTCCAATGCGTGTACATTTGCTATCACTTTGGTTATGTGTATCAATTATAGTAGATGAAAGGATTTTTGTTCACAGAGATTGGGGTTTTTTCTACTTATTTTCACAGATTATTTATAAGTTTGCGTTCACGTTGTGGTTAATTCAAGATATAAAGACACTCAAGTTTGGGTATATTTCTACTTATATATCAAGTTCGTTATACTTAGTTTTTCTTCAATCAGTGATTTATTACATAGATGACCTACAGATTGAAGATTCAAGAGATGGTTAACATATGGGTTTCATGGAAGCTTATTGTTAACATGTTTAACCATCTACATGCACCACTTGAGGGGAAGTGTTTTGTTACTACTGCTGATCTTTATTACTACTGCTAGTTTATATTTCTACTGCTCAGATTCATTTTTCTTATTGTGCGTAATGGTGGGCAATTTGAGTATTAGAAGGCTGGATTAGTAGTTGTGGTATATGATTTGTAGCTATTATGATCCAAGTTGCTTATCTACAGAAGACCCTTATTCGATGATTACAAAAAGGGGAAGAAGATTACAGGTTTATTGTTTGACAGCTTATTGATTGTTATGGTGCGGTGGGGGTGGCATGTGTCATGGGTGATCATAAGTCCAAGGGGAAGCTTTGATGGAATGTTTTCATTCATGGAGATAGTTTGTAGATTATCAACTTGGGGTAGACTGTTGGGTTTATTGATTTGATGATTACAAAACTACATGTGCTTAAAGAAGACCGAGATGTAACACAATGGCTTTAATATGACTACTTTGGTATTCTAATATGGAAGAATTAAAAGCTGGAAGATTTTCCATGAAGCATATGCATAGAAACGTCAAAGATATCAAAGATAGCTTCCTTAGTACTCTAGGTTTTCTTGTAAACCCTATATATAAAGGGTATTAGGCGTCTGGTACAGGGTATCCAGAAAATTCAGGCTTTCTATGAGAGTCATGTAAATAAACGTGTTTGTGTGTGTACACGTTTATTTAGTAGTTAGATAGATAGTAGTTAATAGATAGTGTTAAGCCTAATGATCTCTCTTGACACTCTGTTATTTGTTATAGTAGGTTACCGTTTTATTTGATCTATAAATAATACTGGGGCTTGGTGTGTTTTTTGGTTTTAATAGTTTAAACCTTGTTTAATAACATTGTGTTCTTTTGTATTAATTTCCACTATGCTGATCGTAATCTCAAGGATATTTGTAAAATATATCCTAGATGGGCTTTTTTTTTTAAACGATCTTATCATTAGAATCAGAGCTTGGTGAGGACTAAACCACAAATTTAGAGTTACCTACATCTCTAATCTTGCAACAAACACTACATATTTTTGTGTGTACTAAAACTTTGTGCTCTTTGATCTCTTTATATAGAGAGATGCGACTTCTTATTATGGAAGCAATAACTAAATAGATAAGGAAACTAAATCATTTAAATCTTAATCAATATCTTCTACAATCTTTATGTTCTCTACGAGCTTGTAGAATTCCATAATGTCGACTTTGATCCTTTTGTTTCATTCTGTTGCTCTTTTGTATCATCAAATCTGTAATTCCCAACAATCTTCCCCTATTTGATGATGACAAAACAAACAATGTTCTTGTACGAACTTCCCCTGAAGTTGAGAAAATTGAGATCATGGATCTCCCTGAATGAAACAAAATCTTCCTTTGTAAACTGCTAACTGCTTCCCCTTAACTTAAGATATTCCCCTTAAGTTATACTCTACATGTCATGCCACCACAGGATCAACAAGTTGCTTTCATATCTGTACCTTCTTCCCCTTTTTGCCTTCACCCAATAGGGAACTGTATGCAACTTTGATCTTCACAATCACAAACCATATATCAAGACTTTTAATCCAAGCTTTCCATTGACTCAAATTACCTCCATGAAGCTCAACACAAATAATGAATTCAAGCATAGAATTTCATAAACTAGCTGTACTACAATGACTAAGCCAGTAGTTTAGTAATGTCCCTCCCTTAAAAAATAGTGCATGCAACAATTCAATTCTGTAGGCTCTTTGTACTGATTACTGACTGAAGAAAACTGAGTTACACGGAACTTGATGCAAGAGTAGAATTATCAAAACTTGTGTTATTATGTCTTGTTTATACCACGTGACGTTGTGAAACTCATACTAAACAAGACAGTATAATGTAGACCGCAGCCTCTTGTAAGAATCCTCAACTAATGAGAAACTGAGCACCTAAAACGTAAACTCCTTTAAGTGATACGAAATGTGAGCATTGAGCATCATAAGAAAAATCACACATTACTAGATTCTTCAAGTCTTTGTCAACACCATTTAAGCATGAACAAGTTATCTTTAAAGTGTAACACCCACTTTAAGATATGATAAGAACACGCATCTGTGAAACTCAACTACAACATCAGATAAGTGATAATCAATTGTCTCCGTAATCACATCTTCAATAAATCCTAAAAATAACAGCCTTTATAAATTTTAAGTCGAATCTGAATCTAACCGAGAACCAATCTGTGTGTTGTTCGTTATCGGATAAAGCTAGCAGTACTAACTAGCAGTATAAACAATGAACTAGCAGTACTAAAATTCCAATGGAGCGATACTAAGCAATATCCTTAGCAGTACAATACCTCATAATAGCTCAGCGTATAAACGTTCCACACCAAGCATTCATATCAAGAGTATCAAACCTTCCCATTAAATTCACACATAATCCTTTCATGGTTAGCAGTCTAAGTGTATATATATCTATGTTCATAATCTTTATTAATGTTCTTTAAAGCTTTGACACAACCCACCAAATTATTCAGGGGGGTTATAGCAAAACTTAAACAAGTATCAAGAATGAATTATTAACAAAACCTTTGTTTATCTGAAAATAGTTTAAATTACCCTCTGCCAGTTAAAGTTAGTAAGTAAGTAATAAAGAGAATTGTATGGTATAAGTCTTTCATTTTGCTAGCAATTACGAACCAAAGAAACAAAAGCACTAATAGTACAAACTGGATAAGGCTCAGCAGTAATAGTATTACCTGGCAAAGAGTATATGAAACCCAAACCAGTACTACGTTCCATTGATGGAAGAAGTTAATAAGTACAGTACAGGAAGTATATGAATAGTACTACAATCAATTCAATAACAGTCATCTAACAAGATGATTGAAAATTTTAACTCGTCCCACGCTATCCAGACATCATAATCTTGTCCCATTGCTTGTAAAGTAGAAAGTCTTCAAAGTCAAGTAAGTTACTATGGTTAACCAGTAGTAAAATTATTAATAAGATAGATGTAAGTTGAGTAAGAAGTATGAGAGTTGTTTGAGTACCTATTCCATACTTGTTTTGCTCTTGTTTAGCCTTGCTGCTATAACGTGCCTGCTTCATTCATACCAAAGGTACGTACTAACGCACGATCTTTTACTTTCTGACCAAATTAGGGTTTGTACAAAAACCCTAATTATACCAAAACGACAACCAAAATCATGTACCCTCTAGTTGTCCATTGGTACTGATCGCTCTGACTACACCTAAAATGTGTATTATTATTATAATACAAAGATATCTAATTAATAGTAAGATTAGTCAATAAAAGCCTCGAGTTCACGTGATACCGAGAAGTAGTATTGAATGTTCCGGGTCGTTAAAATCCCCAAGAACGGCTGTTGGGAATGGTTTGGTTGGTATGCGTAAATCGAATTCGAGAACTCGAAGATTTGAGTTTGAAGGAAGGAATGAGTTTGGGAAGTGAATAAGTCAATTAAACAATAACGGACATAAAACGTTTTAAGGAAAAACCTATTAAAAATAAAATTACGAAATCTAAAACTCAGGGGAGGGAAAACGAAGGCTCCAGAAATACACCTGGACAAAAGGGGAAAACATAAATATCTTTAAAAATAACCCTACGGAAACATTTTTCACTTCCTAAACTACTCTACGGGTTAAATACGAAGATATGAAAAACGTACTTGACCGAAAACGGAGTTTCGTTTGACCCAAAAACGAGTTCAAAACAAATTCCCGTACCCAGGACCTGAGTTTAAAAAAGTAAAAAAGTTATAAATAATGGACCCTACGAAAATTTTATTATTTTTCCTACAAACATAGATGATATAAAAGAAAATTTTCTAAAAAAGCAAAATATTTTTGTGATAATTATTTTTTTGTATTTATTATTGTATTATTAAACTTTTAAATAAATTAAATTATAAAAAATAACTAAACGTTTACAAAAAATTCTGGAAATATTTACAAAAATACTTCATACTATAAGTTCCTCACGTAAAATAATAAACCCAACACAGCTTAAGCAAATAGCACCGAAATAAGGCTTTTACTGATTATAGGCTTTATAAGGGAAAATGTACATAAATACCATGCCACCTTGGTCTTTAACGAAAAAGACCCAAGGGCGCAGTGGTAGTGTGTGTGGGAGTTAAAGGGGATGTATTGCTTGGTCCCGGGTTCGAGTCTTGCTCACCCGGACCAAGTATCTTCCCCTTTTATTTTTTTTTTAGAAACTCTAGGGTAGAAAGTGTAACATTCTAAACTAAAGGGTAGGCGGGTTAACTTTATTAAATTTACACTTGTGTGAAAATTGAAAACGGCGTTTTACCACTACACTATGGAAAAGAGGACAAACAGGAACCTACGATTGGCTTATTTTTTTAGTTATTTATAAAAGTGATTTTTAGCAAAACCTCAAAAACTAAAAACCTTATAGAACAGGCTTAATTAAACAACAGTAATTGAAGACACTTTTGATTTTTTGTCTCAAAAAGAATAAGCTATAAGATAAGCTTAAATGTTGACAGCAGCTTAAGAAGCTTTAAAGGGGGGAAAAAAAAAAGCTAAGTCTATTTTGGACTTAAGGTCGAATTAAGCTAATACAAAGGCAAAATAAGCACAAGGGGCTTAAACTAACCTAAAAAAGAAAAGGCTTAAGGCCTAATAAGCTGTGGGAAGCTTATTTTGGCAGAAAAGCTTAATTGAAGACTTAAGAGGCTAAAAATGCTTAAAACTTAGGACAAAATAAGCTAAAAAAAACGGGGAATAAGCATACTTAAAGATCTCACCTAACTAAAAAGCTATTGGGAAAACAATTTGATGCTTATGGAATAAGCAAATAAGCTAAAATCAAAACTTAGCAATGCTTATGGCTAAGCTAAAACACTCTGGAACAAACAGCCAAGGTGGAGTTTGGGCTTAAAATATAAGCAACAAATAAGCTCCTTCAAGCTGTGAATTTTTGTAAGGGTACTATTACTAGAGCTTATAAGCTTTAAACATAGCAATAAATTGGGCTTAACTGTTGCTTAATGGCTCGAGAACAATGAGCCTAAAGTTCCACACTTTGCAACAGGGGTTGCTTTAAGGCAAGGCTCAGGCGCCTATTTGACAGCTTATTTTAAGCTTGTCAATATAAGCTCTAAAGCAAAAAAAGGGGGGAAAAAATGGGATAAGGAAGCTTAACAGATTGTGTACTCTATTAATGGGACTTATGCACAAATTTGGACTTGTCAAAAAGCATTTACTACTTGCTTATTTGTGGCTGTGAAAAAGGCTCCTTTGGTTTAAGGAAACTATGTGGCAGTTTGAAAAGCTTTTGGTGTTTTGACTTTATAAAGTCAAAAGAAAAAAAGGCTCTTGACAGGCATTGTTTAGACACACTAAACACACTTTTTTTTTGAACCTTAAACTTAAACCTCGAGTGCTAATCAAATAAGCACTTGTGGGTTATTTGAAAAACCTCACAGTTTGACATATTTGGAAAACCTTTAAAAAACTATTTTGACACAAAAAACTTTCTCAAACCAGCTTAAAATAGCTTAAGAGCTTAAGATAAAAGTACCCCAAATACCTTAACCCATGCAAATAGCCTTTTTGACCCCGTTTTGGCCTTTTGTGCTCCAAACCACCTTTATTAAAACTGCCAAACCACATGGCTTAAATCTTTTTAAACCAAAAACTTTAAAAACCTTTTATCTATCCTTACTTATTTTGACTTGTTTAAACTATTTTAAAGACTAAAAAGTTTTTAGCTTATTTGGAAAAATAAGCTAGTTTCTCAGCTAGCTTATTACACTATTATGACAGTTTTATGTTCTGTAAACTAAAAATTAAATAACTTAACCTAATGAAACACTAAATCTGCTAGATATTAGGACTTAAACAAACATGTTTGAAAGGAATATAAAGCAAATAAGCTATTGTCTAAGCTCAAAATTAAGCTAAATGAGAATTTAGGATATGAGGACACTTGGATTTTTGGCTGTCTCAGACACCTAGGCCACTCTTTCTGGGTGAGTGGCCTAAAAAGATTGTCCTAAGGGCTCCCTAGGCCTCTATCCCTGTAAGCAATAAGCTCAATAAGCTTATATGAGCTTATTACTTCAAAAGCTTCCAAATTCACAATCAAATGAAGTAAATTCAACCTAAAACAGTACTTAAGAACATTGAACAAGTATTAAACTGAATTTGAGCTTATTAACAAGGATAAGCTCAAATTAGCTTATTGAGAGCTTATTGAGTAAAAATGACTTAAATTTTCATTAAAACTGAAAATTTCAATTGCATAAAGGACATTAACATAAAAACACTTAAAACTACAATAAAAACTTAATAAAACTTGAATGTAACTTGATATAAAACTGGATATTTGCCACAATGGCTTACAAGGCTTATTTATAGCCGAAAACTTAAAACTAGGTCTTCTTTCTTCTTTCTCTTTGTTGTGCTTGTTTGTAGACACACAAACACAGGTGTGTTTGTTGTGTGAGAGTGTTCTTGCCCTGAATCTTGGCCCTTCAATCTTTAAAATCAATCTCGGCCATCGAATTTGGTCTTGGGGGATGTGGGATTGCCAAGTTGGCAACTTTATGGCTGGGAAAGGTAGTGGAGGAGGGGGAAGGTGAGTATCCATGGTGGAATTGGGTTTACAGGGTAAAAGGAGGTTAAACACCCCGTGAGTGTGTTTGAGAGGGAAAAAGAGGCGGGAAAAAACGTTGGGGCTGTTAACAGAGTGTGTGTTTCATCATTTGGCAAAAATAGCCCCTCAAGGTTATTTCCTTCATTACACCATTGGTCCTTGTGGTTAAATAACTTTTGGGGACTTGGCAAAACAAGTCCCCAAGAGTTATATAACTCTTTTCACCCACACAATTCGGACCTGCACAGCAATAAAATAGTTTAGTCTTATTAATTCATACTTATGGACCATAATAATTAAGAAGCTATCCTTCTGGGTCTTTTATATATACATATTAACTTAACTACTGTATAAGGGCTAAGCTTAATTCCACTTTTAAGTTAGGGTTTCACCCTCACAAACATGTCCTAATTCTGACCCGTACTTTTATGTTTTGACCACTTTTGTTGCAAACATTATTTGAATGACTTCCCGACCTTAAAAACCTTCGAGGCCTGATTTTTTGGAAAGTAGACTCTTTTTGCTTTTTTATGGACTCAAGAAATATCAATACACATTTTTATCATATAGAAATCAGTTGTTGAACACGACCTAAAATTACATGCTCACACCCTCCCTAACTCAAGTTTTATCGCATATCAAACATAACCATTTGCATGAACATTACCCTAATCTAGCCCTAATCACTAAGGCATCATTTATATATCATTAATATTATGTTTTTTTTTATGAAACCATAGATCTTATTGATTTTGTTACATAGGACTATTCAATTCCTAACCTAAGAAAGAACACACTTACCTTGATTAATTACACCTAATCCATAATCTTGGAAGGATTCTTGGATCTAGCTAAAATCAGCACTCCTTAGGGGTTTTGGGTGGAAGAAACGCACGGCAAGTGGATGGGAAGGGATAATGGGTTGGGTTCATAAGGTATTTACCCTTGTGGTTCCTTATCCTTATCTAAGTACTATTTGATAAAAAAATAGTAACTCCTATCCCTCCCTTAACCACAATTCGATCGGCACACTATTTAAAAACATATTTTTTATTAAATTATTAATTAACTTATTTACTTCCATACCTTAAGGATTTATAAGAGATACATAAGCTAGTTTGATTAAACCTTTTTTATATAACCGCTTACGTACACACTTTTTTAAATATAACCTTTCATTTCACAAACCCACTTTATATTTTTAGAAAATTTTGCTACTAATTCTATATTTCCTCACCTTTTTCATTTCTAAAAACTGCCACTTTTCCTATAACGCTTAACACTTATTCATCCAAATTTTGACTCTAACATCTACATGCAATACGACAGTCCTTCCAATTATCATAAGCGTGAACATATGGATACTCTTTACCCAACACAACTACTCTCAAGTGGTAGTCAATACTACGTTTCTAAATTTTACCTCACGATCCATAATTTCTTCAGGTTCCTCAACAAAACGTAAAGTCTTGTTGATTTGATTTCATTCAACGGCACATGCAAATTAGCATTCCCCAAACACTTCTTTAAATTTGACACATGGGATGTGTCATGTACACCAATCAATTCCTTAGGCAATCTTAACCGATAAGCTATAGGGCTGATCCTCTCAAGGATCTCGAATGGTCTAACATATCTCGGTGCTAACTTCCCTTTTTTCCCACATACGCAACACACTTTTCTACGATGACACTTTTAACAAAACACACTCTCTCCACTCGTTACTCTGTAATCTTTCGTCCTATGTCGCATATCTCCTTCTGTTGGACCTCTTGCCGCTTGGGCTTTTACTTATAACCACTAACTTTACAGTTGATTTTCCTGTACCAATTCGGGTCCCAAAATCAAATACCTTCGCCTATCTTCAGCCCTATTATATGGGTAAACTAATATTTTCTTCATATTGGCTTCCGAACAGATCACATCGAATGCTAGAGTGATAACTAGTTGTTCTAATAGAAATCTGCTAACGGTTGGTGGAACATCACCAAATGCCACCAATAAGTCTATCACACACGCCTTAAACATATCCTAAAATATCTGATATTGTATGCTTAATCTGTCCATCTGTTGAGGGTGATAAGCCATGCTCATATCAATGCGTTACTAAGGATTCTAAAATTTTTGCTAGGAAGTAGATGTTGTTACACCGTGCACTCTGATTCGATAATTATCGACAATAGGCACTCCATGTAGCGTGACAATTTCATTGTGTACACTCTCACAATTTCTCGTACTATAATTTCAATGGTATTGCTAAAAAATGTGCTGATTTGGTTTTTATTAAATCTTTCAAACCACATACCCATATCGCATCGTTGACCACATCCTTGTTCTAGGTAACTTTTGTGACGAAGTCCATGGTGCTGTATTTTCCCACTTACATTCGGTATCTATTGTTGTTGTAATAAGGCCCGAAGGCCTTTGATGCTCATCCTTCGCATTTGCACAAGTTAAACATTCGTAACATATTGTAGCATTTACCTCTTCATTCCCGGCAACCAGTACTTATCTTGAGTCAAAGTACATCTTATCCCGCTCCAGGGATATGGTAGATACTGGTCTTAGCGCCTCATCCATAATTACTGTTCTCATACCTCCTACTAACGAAACCCATATTCGATCCATAAGGTACAAACTTCCGTCTCCTTTCCTTTCCATCTGTTGATCTAAACTATGTAACCTTTCAGCAAGTATGTTCTCCTGATTGAACGCCATCACCCGGTGCTGAAAGTTGATTACTGTTATACGGATTGAATAGTCATATGCCATTGGCCGTACATGTTTAGGTTTTACCCATTCCTTCCTACTCAATGCATCAGCCACCACATTTGCTTTACCTAAATGATAGCGAATTTCACATTCATAATCACTAAATCATTCGATCCACCTCCTTTGACACATATTCAACTCCTTCTAATCAAATATGTGTTGGAGACTTCTATGATCCGTGTAAATAACAGTCTTCGTACCATACAAAATAATGTCTCTAAGTTTTTAGAGCAAACACCACCGCTCCCAACTCTTGATCGTGTGTGGTATAATTCTTCTTGTGGATTATTAATGCACTTTGAAGCATAAGAATGTATTACCTTAATTTCTTTGATAAGCAATCATACCTAATCAATGATTCAAAGCATCACAGGTAAACTACAAAATACTTCAACTCTTCAGGAAGTAGATTTTATCGGCGAACATACCAACTACATTTTTTTTCAAGTCTGGAATGACCCTCTTCTTGTTACACAACACTCACATACTTTTTGGTTTTTCTGAGTCAAAAGAGTAAGAGGTTTAGCAATCATAGAGAAATTTATGATGAAACGATGGTAGTACCCTGCCAACCCCAAAAACGATCAAATCTCAGACGATGTCGCAGGAGCTTTCCAATTCTTTACTACCTCTATCTTACCTTGGTTCACGTGAATACCACTCTGATTAACCACATGACCAAGGAAATGCACTTCTTGCAACCAGACTCTCAACCACTGGAGAGAATTCTGCATACAATCTTCTCCTTCTTTATAATTTTAAAATAACCTAAGTGAAACTTCATAATTCTTCATTGTCTTTGTATTCGTCAAGATGTCATCGATGAATACAATAACAAACTTATCTAACTACGGTTTACAGACTCGGTTCATCAAATCCATAAAGACCGCCGGTGCATTGGTTAATCCGAAAGGCATAACGGTAAACTTAAAATGTCCATACCTTATTCGAAATGCAATTTTTAGAATATCGTCCGCATGTACTCGAAGCTGGTAATAACCCGATCGAATATCTATCTTGAAGAAATAACATGAACCTTGTAGTGATCAATTAAGTCTCATCAATTCTAGGAGAGGCTATTCGAATCTTAACAGTTAACTTGGTCAATTCTCTATAATCGATAAATATGGGGAAAGAGCCATCCTTCTTCTTATACAAACAACATGGTTGCCTCCCCACGAAGATATGTCCTCAAGTCGTATGAAACCCTTGTCTTGCAACTCTTAAAGGTGACCAGACAATTCTTGCATTTACGAGGGTGCTAAACGATATTTGGAGATCTCGTAAAGTGTTGCTCAGTAAATAAATCTATGCGAAACTTAACTTGTCTTTGTGGTGGTAATCTCGACAAATCTTCTGGGAACACATCAACAAAATCCCGCACCATAGAAATATCACTCACTTTCGGTTTCATGACCTTCGCGGTTCATTAAAGCTTTGGCAATACCTCCATAACGTTTCGCTCCCAACGAACTTAAGTTATTCACTACCTTCGAACGGTACAACCTTCTCATGGACACACTATCACAACCTTATTCTAGGACAACCAGTCCATCCCCACAATCACATCGAAACTTCCATGACCCATGGGTATCAAATTTATGCTAAACAGGAAATTTCCTAGTTCTAGTTTGCAGTCACGGATAATCCTATCAACTTCTACTTTTTTACCATCTGCTACTTCTATAACATAACCAGGATTTACAATACTAGGTTTCACATTTGTTAAGGCGCAAATTCTATAGCAAATGAAACTTAAATAGGTCAGGAATCAAAAGTGTTGTAGCAAAATGATCGTTCAAAGTTAAAGTACAGTCATAACATTAAAGAAAATAATCCTGTAAAGCCTCAACTGCATTCACATTCACATTTAAGGCCCTTCCTGTAGCTTGATTCCCTTATTTTAGTTACGGTTGCCCTCTAATGCTAATGGATTCCCTGCTTGACCCGGCGCTCGGTACAACTTGGGGCAATTGTACCGAAGGTGATCAGGGCTTCCACACTCGTAACAAGCCTTCTGATTATGACCCATTCTAACAGCATTCATAGAAGCCGCTCGCTTAAATGGTTGCCCAGACAATCCTTTAGACAATTGGCCAGGTCTCTGACAGTTATAAACATAGCCTACAAAACTCCATCAATACGGCTAGATAAGTATAGAACTTATTACAACTTGGGATATTGGTTTACAATTAATTTTAGGAGGAGTTGTTGCCACACATAAACCACTCCCATTTTCGCCTCTTTTTATCCTCTATGACCTCTTGATTTACCTGTCTATTCCATATGCCGTTCTTCTTCTCTTCTACTCTTTGTCAAGGTTACCATCAGCTCTTCAGACTCGTACTGTACGTTTGCCGGCTCTTCAGATATTGCTTTGGATAGTTGTGGGCTGTGTGGCCCTTAAGCTATTCCAATAATCTCAGGACCCCATTCCACCTCTACATACCTTCTTGATGCGTGGCCGACTCAGGTGTCACACATATGTGGAACCAGCTTGGCCAGTTTTTGGTACCAATCTGTGTAAGCTGCATAGTTGGTCCCTACCATCTTGTGATTCAAAAATCTTTCTCCATCCTTTCCATTTCATTTCTTGGACAAAATTTCCTCCACCAACAAAGACTTAAAATCAACCAGGTCATTCAATTGCCGTTTCACGGCCTCTTGCCTGGATTTGAGTGTTCCACCATGTTAGTGCCTTGTTAACAAACGAACTAGCAGCATACCTCACCTTCTGATTCTCTGTACACCCACTGTTATCAATCACCGATTCCATCTTCTCAATCCAGCGGGTAAGTACTATAGAAACCTCCCTATTCATCATACTCCTTTTTCTTTATAAGAGCCAATGCCTGAAATCCCTTATTAGGAACACCTTATTGTTCCCACCATTCCATTGTTGTTGTTGTTATTTAAATTGTTGTTATTGTGTTTCCGTTTGCTTGTTATTGTTATTTCCGTTGTTCATGTTGTTTGTCACTTGAGTGACGATCTGGGGAATGATATTTTGAAATTGCTGCGCAATGATGACAGCGATGTCGGGTTGCCCATTTTCGTTGTTGTTAGTCCATATTCGAACCATTCTGAATGAGATAGTAGTATTAACGCACATTAGATGATAGGGGAAAGGTTTCTAATATGAACTTGCTATCAATATACATTTAATATTATTTATATATATAATATATATATAGATATACTACAAATCATACATTACTAATCAACAAACATAAATTGTTGAATCAAATCCGCGTAATGATACTTGCAAGTCCACTTGTGTTATGGCACATGTATAATTATGTTGGCCACTATAATTATAGATGCCCCCTTTCATAAGTGTATTCCCTCTTATGACCACACTTCTCAATGTCAACAAAACACATAACACATAGATCACATCAACAAATCACCACGTAAGGAAAATGACTCAAAATCACTTAAATTATAATATTAAAATAATCTAACGAATTCTAATATTCAAAAGCAATATTCCTAATAAAAATTCTGAACCAAAGTCAAACAATCTCAAAATCTTAAAATCTTAAAACACATAAAGAGGCGGACAATCAAGATTGAATTCGCTTTACCAATATCTACCCGTATTATTCAATTTCACTATCCCTAGGATCATCTCCTAGCCGTGGTACTCCAGATATCATGTATCACTGTCACAGATTTGTTCATAAATTCACATTATCCATAGTTGCTTTTACTTATAAATTTTCTTCTTCCTCCTTGGTTGGTTTATATTCTGGGATTTTTCACAGAAATTTGGTAATTGTACCATCTTTAGCAGTCACTGTTGTTTCAATCTTTAATACCTCTTCTCCCTTAACGAATTTTATGGTCAACCTCTCTTCAACTCTGCATGGGTACATGTCAATCGGTATACGGATTTTGCGTTACCCAAGCCCTTACCCAAGCGTGTTACTGGTTTATAGTATCCCCTACATATTTTTCCAATGGAACCACATTTGCAGAACTTCTTTATGAAGGTGAGGAGGCATAGCTAATTTATCAAGAGACAAGGCACACTAAATCAGATAAAGGCAATCAAATAGCTAATTTTTTTTAACAAAAATAAGAAATAAAATCATGTAATTAAGGGGGAAACGCATACTAGTTATACTACTAAATGCTTAAGCCCTAACATGCATCTACGTGAAAGACTCCTAGGTTATAGTCTAGGCTCAACCACCTACTTCTCTATAACCAAGGGATATGTTTTACCAATCTGCAACACCCGCCTATCGCAGTAACAGAGCAAAACATCATGTATATCATCACAACACAATGGTGTCAATAATGGCGAGAACTAAAGGATAAGGATAATCAAATGGGATACTACATGTCATAACAATACCCAACACAAGATAAAAGAGTCTTGCATTACGATAGCAAAGTCATACCACAAGGAAACATAATCCAAAAGTCTAAACAAAATCAACAAACATCCAAGTATCAAACAATTCAAATAACATAAAATCAAATCCTCTAGGAGAATGGCTCCGCATGCAAGCCTACGGTCTTACAAGGCACTCTTCCACTAAAACTTCAACATTTTTTAGGTAATCATCTTGAGGATGTTGAAGTTAGGAAGAGTGGCTAGTAAGACCGTAGGCTTGCATGCGGAGTCATTCTCCTAGAGATTTGATTTATGTTATTTGAATTGTTTGATACTTGGATGTTTGTTGATTTTGTTTAGACTTTTGGATTATGTTTCCTTGTGGTATGACTTTGCTATCGTAATGCAAGACTCTTTTATCTTGTGTTGGGTATTGTTATGATCATGTTGTTTATCCATTGATGTATCTTATCCTTTAGTTCTCGCCATTATTGACACCATTGTGTTGTGATGATATACATGATGTTTTGCCTCGTGTTTCTGCATAGGCGGGGTGTGACAGATTGGTATCAGATCCCTTGGTTATAGAGAAGTAGGTGGTTGAGCCTAGACTATAACCTAGGAGTCTTTCACGTAGATGCATGTTAGGGCTTAAGCATTTAGTAGTATAACTAGTATGCGTTTCCCCCTTAATTACATGATTTTATTTCTTATTTTTGTTTAAAAAAATTAGCAATTTGATTGCCTTTATCTGATTTAGTGTGCCTTGTCTCTTGATAAATTAGCTATGCCTCCTCACCTTCATAAGAAGTTCTGCATGGGGGTTGCCATTGAAAAAGGATGTAGGGGATACTATAAACCCCCCACCCCCCAATAGGAACAGGGTTGGGTTAGGCGGGGTTGACGCAAAATACGATAATAACGGACTTGACATGTTCCATGCAGAGTTCTGAAGAGAGGTTGACATAAAATTCGTAATAGGAGATAGGAGGTATTAAAGATTGAAACAACAGTGACTGCTAAAGATGGTACAATTACCAAATTTCTAGGAAAATACACAGAATTATAACCACACCAAGGAGGAAGAAGAAAATTTCTAAGTTAAATGCAATCTCATTGAGAATGTGAATTTCTTGAATATCTGACAGTGATTCGGATCTTGGTAGTCCCGGCTAGCGAGTGGACCTAGGGATAGTGAAATGGAAGATACGGGTAGTAGTGGAATGCAGACATAAATGCTTGATGTCTGCCTCTTATGTGTTTAAGATTTAAGATTCTTGAGATTGTTAGACTTTTGAGTTCAGTATTTTTATTAGGAATAATTGCTTTTTTGAATATTAAGAATTCGTTTTTGATTATTTTAATTATTATAAATTAAGTGATTTTGAGTCATTTTCTTACGTGGTGATTTGTGATGTGATCTATGTGTTATGTGTTTTGTTGAAATGTGTGAAGTGTGGTCAATTAGAGGGATTAACTTATGTAAGGGGGCATCTATATTTATAAGTGGCCAACATAATGTATACTATGTGCATAAAACAGTGGCTTGCAAGTATTGATTTCAGCGGTAGGGTTTAGGTTCGTCAACATGTTGTTTGGTTGATTATGTATGTATATGTATATATATATATATATATATATAAATATATATATATAGGTACTGATTGTATATTGTTAGAAATGGTCAGTTAGTAACCTTCTCCCTATAATCTAATGTGCCGTTATACTAACTATCTTATTCAGTAAGTGGTTCGATTTGGAAAATAACAACAACGAAAATGGGCAACCTGACATCGCTGCCATCATGCGCAGCAATTTTCAAAATATCATCTCCCCAGATCGTCACTCAGAGGGACAACATACAACATGTAAACGGAAAATAACACTACAAACAACGGGAACAACAATAACAACAATGGAAATAACAACAACAACAATGGGAATGGTGGGAACAATAGGTGTTCCTATAAGGGATTTCAGGCATGTGGCCCTAAGGAGTATGATGAATAGGGAGGTGCGATAGTACTTACCCGCTGGATTGAGAAGATGGAATCGATGATTGATAACAGTGGGTGTATAGAGAATCAGAAGGTGAGGTATGCTGCTAGTTCGTTTGTTAACATAGCACTAACATGGTGGAACACTCAAATCCAGGCAAGAGGCCGTGAAACGGCAATTGGAATGACCTGGAGTGATTTTAAGGCTTTGTTGTGGAGGAATTTTGTCCAAGTAATGAGAATTGGAAAGGTTGGAGAATGATTTTGGATTCAACAAGATGGAGGAGCCAAACTATTGCAGCTTACACAGATTGGTTCCATAAATGCCACAGCTGCGTCCACTTAGGGTGCACCTGAGTCGGCACGCATCAAGAGGTATGTAGAGGGATTGGCTCCTGAGATTAGGGGAATGCTTAAGGCCACTCAGCCAACAACTATCCAGAATGCAATTCTGAGAGCCGGCATACTTATGACGAGGCGAGAGCTGTTGGGATTGTCAAAGTGTATTGAGATGAGGGCAAGGAAGTGGATGAGAATGGTAAATCTAGTGGGTCATAGAAGGGATTAATAGAAGGCGAACATGGGAGTGGGTTTTTGTTGGCAACATCTCCTCCTAAAAATGAATTTGTAAAACCAATATCCCAAGTGTACTTAAGTTCTATACTTATCCTCCGGCAGGATGGAGGTTGTGGATAGTTTTAACTGTCTCTCTCCTTGCCTTCTTTCCTCTCGTTTATCTCAGGTTTTTTCTCCTCAGAGTTCTTTTTCTTCTCTTTTTTTCTTTTTCTACTTTCTTTTTCTCTTTCACTCCAGATCTTCTCTTTTTTTTTTTTTTTCTCTTTATCTCTCTTTTTTTTTTTATCTTTTTTACACGAGATCTCTTCTTCTCTTCAGAGTCTTCCTTTCAGAGCCAGATTCTATTTTTTTTTCTTCTTCTTTCTCTAATTTTCAGAGGTTCTCAGATTCTCTTCCTTTCTCCTCTTTCTTTTTTCCTTTCAGAGATCATTCTTCCTTCTTCTTTGTTCCAAATTCTTCTATGCTCTCAGAACAGATAGAATTTCTTTCTTTACTTCTTTTTCTTTCTTTTTTCTACTTCCAGATTTTTCTCGTCTTTTCCTTTTACTCTTCCAGATATAATAAGATTTTTTTCAGTCTTCATTCTTTCTTTTCTTTTTTTTTCGTTGTTTCTTGTTTTTTCTGAGATCCTGGCATCTTTGCTAAAGATTGTCGGGCACCATTTAAGCGAGCGACTTCTATGAATGCTATTAGAATGGGTCATAATCAGAAGGCTTGTTACGAGTGTGGATGCCTGACTCACGTCAGTACAATTGTCCTCAAGTCTGTACACGAGCGCCGGCGCTCAGCACGGGAATCCAATTAGCTATTTAGAGGCAACCGTAACTAAAATAACGGGAATCAAGCTACAGGAAGGGCCTTAAATGTGAATGTGAATGCAGTTGAGGCTTTACAGGATCTTAATGTTATGACGGGTACTTTTTCTTTGAACGATCATTTTGCTACTACACTTTTTGATTCCGGACCTGATTTTAGTTTCATTTCTATTGAATTTGCGCCTTTACTAAATGTGAAACCTAGTATTGTAAATCCTGGTTATGTTATAGAAGTAGCAGATGGTAAAAAAGTAGAAGTTGATAGGATTATCCGTGACTGCAAACTAGAACTAGGAAATTTCTGTTTAGCCTAATATTGATACCGTGGGTCTTGGAAGTTTCGTTGTGATTTGTGGGGATGACTGGTTGTCCCAGAATACAGGTTGTATTGTAGTGTCAAGAGAAGGTAGGGTACCGTTCGAAGTTATGTGAGGAAACTAATAGGTTCGAGGGGAGCGTACGTTAGGACGTAGCCACAAGCTTTATTGATACGCGAAGGTAGATGAAACCGAAATCTTGTTAGTGGAGTGATATTTCTATGGTGCGGGATTTTGTTGATGTGTTCCCAGAAGATTTGTCGAGTTACCACCACAAAGACAAGTTAAGTTTCGCATGATTTTAGTTCCTGGAGCAACACCGGTAGCGAAGTCTCCATATCGTTTAGCACCCTCGTAAATGTGCAAGAAATTGTACCTGGTCCCTTTAAGAGTTGGCAAGAAAGGTTTTCATACGAACTGAAGTCATTCTTCGTGGGGAGCACCAGTGTTGTATGTTAAGAAGAAGGATGGCTCTTTTCATATGTGTATCGATTATAGAGAATTGAACAAGTTAACTGTTAAGAATCGATATCCTCTTCCTAGAATTAATGACTTATTTGATATCTAAATGGTTCATGTTATTTCTTAATGATAGATTTTCAGGCTAGGGTTATTACCAGCTTCGAGTACTTAGGGACGATATTCACTAAAACTATTGCATTTCGATTTAAGGTAATGGATATATAAGTTTACAGTTATTGCTTTCGGATTAACCAATGCACGGCCGGGTGGTTTTATGGATTGATGAACCGAGTCTGTAAACGTAGTTATGATCTAGATAAGTTTGTTATTGTATTCATCGATGACATCTTGATCTATTCAAAGACTAAGGAAGATCATGAAGTGCATTTGAGGTTAGTTTTAAAATTATTAAGGAAGGGAGAAGTTGTTATGCGGAATATTCTCTAAGTGTGAGGTTATGTTGCAAGAAGTGCAATTTCTGGGTCTTGTGGTTAATCAGAGTGGTATTCAACGTGAACCAGGTAAGAGAGACGGTAGTAAAGAATTGGAAAGCTCTGAGACATCGTCGAGTTTTGATCCGTTTTTGGGGTTGGCGGGTAACTCCCTCGTTTCATCATTAAATGTTTATTGATTGCTAAAACCTCCCTTACCTTCGTCTTGAATCAGAAAAAACCAAAAAGTATGCTGTGGGTGTGGAACAAGAAGAGGCTTTCCGACTTTGAAATATATCAATTTGTGTAAGGCCGCGATATTATCACTCCTGATGAGTTGAAGATTTTGTAGTTACTGTGATGCTTTGAAATCAGGATTAGGTTTGTGTGCTTATGCAAAGATATAAGTAATGGCTTATGCGTCAAGGCAGTTAGATAATAATCAAGCAAAAGAATTATACCAACACGATCAAAGATGTTGGGACGCGGTGTGTGTTTGCTATAAAAACTTAGAGGACCATTTTTGTATGGTACGAGGACTGTTATTTACACGGTTATAGATGTCTCACACCATGATTTGATTAGAAGGAGTTGAATATGTGTCAAAGGAGGTGGATCGAATTATTTAGTGATTATGAATGTGAATTTGCTATCTTTAGGTAAAGCAAATGGGTGGGCTTATGCACTTGAGTAGGAAGGAATGGGTTTTATAAAACCTAAACCATGTAGCACGGCCATGGCTATGACTATTCATCCGGAGTCAAAAGAATCATATGGAGATCAGGTGAGGCGTTTCAATCAGGGAACATTTGCTGACAAGCGTTATAGTTTAAGATCAACAGATGAGAAGGAAAAGGAGACGGAAGTTCTGTACTCTTATGGATCGAACTATGGGTTCCGTTAGTAGGAGGTATGAGACCAGTAATTATGGATGAGCTATATGTCCAGGGTCATTATACATATCCTGGAAGGGATAAGATGTACTATGACCTTCAAGGATATGGTACTGGTGGCGGAATGAAGAGGGATACTGCTAAATATGTTAGCGAATTGTTTAACTTGTGCAAAGAGTGAAGGATGTGCATCAAAGGCTTCGGGCTTATTACAAACAACAAGAGGATAACTGAATGGAATAGTGGAGGAAAACATCACCATGGACTTCGTCACAAAGTTACCTAGAACAAGGAGTGGGCACGATGCGATATGGGTTGTGGTTGATAGATTGACCAAATCAGCACATTTTTTAGCAATACATGAAGATTATAGTACGGAGAAAATTGGTTGAGTTGTACACATTGAAATTGTGCGCGTCAAGGAGTGACTTTTGTCGATGATTTCGGATCGTGATGACGGTTTACAATCACGTCTCTAGCAAATTTTAGAAGAAAGCATTAGCAACGCATATTGGATATGAGCATGGGCTTATCACCTCAGACAGATGGACAGAGGGAAGCATACAATTCAGATATTGGAGATTTGTTAGGCGTGTGTGATTAGTCTTTGGTGGCAGTTTGGGGATGTCACTACCGTTAGCAGAGTTTCTATTTTTAACAAACAGTTATCTAACTAGCATTCGATGTGATTGTTTTCGAAGACTATTATGGGAAGAAAAATTTAGGTTACCCTATTATGGGCTGAAATTGGCGGAGGTAAGTTTGATTGGACCACGGAATGGTACTGGAAACACAAATGATCATATTTGTGGTAATCATGGAAAAGCTCCAGCGGAACAAGAGGTCTTCAGAAGAGTTATGCGGACAGTGGACGTAAGATGACAGAGTACGAGGTTGGAGAGAGTGTGTTGTTAAAAGTGTCACCGTAGAAAGGTGTGATGCGTTTTGGGAAAAAAGGGAAGTTAGCACCGAGATATGTTAGACCATTCGAGATCCTTGAGAGGATCAGCCCTATAGCTTATCGGTTAAGATTGCCTAAGGAATTGATTGGTGTACATGACACATCCCATGTGTCAAATTTAAAGAGTGTTTGGGGACATTGTAATTTGCATGTGACGTTGAAATGAAATTCTAAAAGTCAAACAAGACTTTACGTTTTGTTGAGGAACCTGGAAGAAATTATGGATCGTTGACGGTTAATGTGTTTGAAGACGTATAGTAGTAATACATTGTGAGTATGTTTGTGTTGGGTAATGAGTATTCCATTTGTTCACGCTTAGTGATAATGGAAAGGAATGGCGTATTGCATGTAGTGCTATGTCAAGAGTTGGATGAGTAAGTGTTAAGCATTTATGGGAAGTGTGGCATTTTAGAAATGAAATAGGTGAGTCAAATATAGAAGTTTATAGCAAACTTTCTAAAAATGGAAAGTGGTTTGGTGAAATGAAAGTTATATTAAGAAAGTTTAGTTACGTAGCGTTTTATAATAAAACAGGTTTATCAAACTAGTTGGTTTTTATAAAACCTTTTAAGGTAAGGAAGTCAAGTAAATTTAGTTAATAATAATTTAATAAAAAAATATGTTTTTAAATAGGGGGCCGATCGGTTTTGGTTAGGGAGGGTTTAGGAGTTATATTTTTTTATCAAATAGTACTTAGAGAAGGATAAGGACTCACTAGGGTTAAATACCAATGAACCCAACCCATTATTCCTTCCCCTCTCACTTGTGCCGTGCGTTTTCTTCCCCCAAAACCCTAAGGAGTGCCGAATTTTGCTAGATCCAAGAATCATTCAAGAGTTATGGTTTAGGTGTTATTAATCAAGGTAAGTGTGTTCTTCTTAGTTAGATTTGTATATTCATGTAACAAAATCAATGATGGATCTAGGGTTTCATAAAAAAAAATACAATAAATTAATTGATATTTAATCGATGCTTTGAGTGGTATTAGGGGCTTGATTTAGGGTAATGTTCTGCCAAATTGGTTATGTTTAGATTTGCGTTAAACTTGATTTAGGAGTTGAGCAGAATTTATAGGTCGGTGTTCAACAACCTGATTTCATATATGATAAAAAAATGTGAATTGATATTTCTTGAGACGCACTCTCTAAAAAAGCAAATGAGTACTACTTTCCAAAAAATCAGGCCTCGAAAGGTTTTTTAAGGTCGGGAAGTCATTCAGAATAATGTTTGCACAAAAAAGTGGTGTCATAAACAGTAAGTACGGGTCAGTATTTGGACATGTTTGTGAGGTGAAAACCCTCTAACTTAAAATGTGGAATTCAAGCTAGCCCTTATAAAGTAGTTAAGTTTGATATGTATATATATAAACCCAGAAGTAGGTTAGATTACTAATTTATGTTAAGTATGATTAATAAGTCATAAACTTTTTTGTGCGTGCTGAGGTCCGTAAGTTGGGACTGTTTTGAAGTTTGATTTTCTTAGGAGTACTTGTGCATGTAAATGGTTATTTATGGAATCAAATGGTAGTTAGAGAACACATAAAGAAACATAGATGATTTTTTGTATAATTTATAAAGGTCAAATGTAAAGTTTTAAGTTAGTCAAGAACACTTAAAATTTGCATTTGATTGATATTAAAATTGTAGTTAACTAATGTTACGTGTTAGACTATGAGGAGGTTAAGGTTGGGCATGGTGTAGGGTGTGAACCATGAGGTTACTCAAACCTTAGACAATCATCATTTGGATAGTTTTACTTGGAATTGGGCTTTTAGTTTGGTCGTGTGTATGTAACACGTTTTGTCGTTTGTATTGTGTAGTTGTGTTGAATATTGTTTGAAGTTGCTTGTGTATTGGTGAGTTTCATAGCCATCTTTTCTTTGATATATTGGTTTGGGAATATTGATGTAAAGTGTTTGGAAATGTTTTGATTATGTGTAATGTGTTTTATGTCAAAGATTTGCATGGACTCTAAGTGACTATTGTATGTTGTGATGCTAACTGTTTTGTGATGTTGATATTGTGAATTGGAAACTAAGTCAGGGGGGATACCTGCGGGTATCCATGGCCTATTTAGTAGGATGGTACTGCTTTGGCTCTAGCAAGCAGGAATGTTATTTCTGGTGAAGTATCAATGGAACTGGGCAACAAAAGGGGGGTAACTCCTCCAGAGGGACCTTGGTAGCTATGAGGACGTTCTGTTGTGGTCGTTTGCTGGGTATTTGTGTGATTGATTGGATTTGCATGTTAGCATGTATGATAGTTCATTTATTGTCTTGTAATGTTTTCTTTATTATCACAGTAATTTACAGCTGGAGTTGGTTATTGTGTCTTAAACCTATGACTCTTACCAAATTTATGTTGACGTTTTAAGATCAAGATTTTTAAGGTATCATCTGAGGATGTTGCTGAAGTTTGGGATAGAGTAGCTAGTGAGACCGTAGGCTTGCATGCGAAGTCATTCTCCTAGAGATTTGATTTATGTTATTTGAATTGTTTCAAACTTGGATGTTTGTTGATTTTGTTTAGACTTTTAAATTATGTTTCCTTGTGGTATAACTTTGGCTACTCGCTAATGCAAGATCCTTTATCTGTGTTTGGATTACGTCATGACACGTAGTTCCCATTTGATTACTTCCTTTTCCTTTAGTACTCTTATCGATGAACATTGTGTGTGATGAAATCTCTCTTTGTTGCCGCTCGCTCTCCCACAGACCACTCGGACGGGGGTATTGTAAAGCTCTTAGTGGTGTCTTCCGTCATATCAATCTCCACCCCTCACGCCGCCTCGCCTCTTTGGAAGTGTGTGGTAGTTGGGTGGGGTGGGGTATCGAGAGAGAGATAGATAGAGCGAGACAAGAGAGGTAGTGCCTACTCTTCAGTCTCGACTTAATAGTGATGTATTGTGTGTAGTGTGAGAGGTTTGAGATTTCGGAGTTCTTGTGAGGGGCGGAGGGGGGAGGTGTTGGGGGAGGTTGTGTGCGTGTGGGGCGCGTGCTTTTTCTTTCTTGCCTATGACCGTTTCAGAAATTTACTTATTACTTCTTGTAAAATTTCAAGTTTTAATTAGTTCGTAAGAGGTATGGTTGTTAGATTCTTTGATCTCTCAATCGCCGTGGACTTTCGCGCGCCATTTTGATGTAAGCATTAAGAAATTTCCTAAACACAACTTCTTGCTAGAAAACCTGCATCAAGTGCTTTTGACTTTTATACATAGTAGTTAAATTTTAACAAACTGCATTTTTATGGATCCTCTTCCGGAATCATAACTTGTTCATATTGATTGAATTGCAAGAAGAATCTATTTTGTGTTAGCTTTGACCTTGATTATTACCATTGATGTGTGATTTATAAAGTATCCCAAATTCGTTTGCGGTTTTTGACACATAAAAAATTCTTTCGATTCTTTACTTGGCAAAGCATTATAAATTACACGTTAGCTCCTTATTTTGCAAGTTTCTTTTTAAGATCATCGTTTTGTCTATGAAAAGGTGACATTGATCACCTTGATCTGCTGTAACCGTCATAAAGTCGACTAAAAACAACCTTATAGATCCTAGATCAAGAGCCCCGTGGCTCTGATACCAATTGTGGAGATCGTTTAAGCCCATGTAGGATATATTTTACAAATATCATTGATACGAATTAGCACAGCGGAATTAATCAAACAACACAATGATATTAAACAAGGTTTTACTATTAAACACCAAGCCCCAATATTATTTGATTAAGATAATACGGTTACCTACTGTAACAGGGATCAAGAGATCCTTGAGGCTACACTATCTAACTATTAGCTAAATAACTATTATCTAACTAACTACTGTGTACCCACACGTTTACTAGACTCTCATTGGGAGAGTTCTATATTTTTTTGGATATATTAAACCTATGTCTATGACATCTTTATATAATAGAGACCATAAGACGTTACAAAGAAAACTAATTCCAGTCAACAATTATATTAAATACTTAGTCAATGTAATAGAAATCTTCCAACTTTTAATTCTTCCATATGTAGAATACCAAAGTGTCATATTAAGCCCTTCTGTTTCATTCGTCTTCATATAAGCACATGTAGTTTTGCAATCATCAAATCTATAAACCCAACAATCTTCCCCTATTTGATATTACAAAACTATAACCATGAATGAAACAATCTTCAATGCTTCCCCTTGACTTAAGACTTCCTTGAACATGCCACCACACATAAATAAGCTGCAAATCAATAAACCTGTAATCTTCTTCCCCTTTTTGTAAATATCAAATAGGGGTCTTTTGTAGATATGCAACTTGGATCATAACAACTACAAATCATATACCACACTACCAATCCATCCTTCCAATACTCAAATTGCCCACCATTACGCACAATAAGAAAAATGAATCTGATCAGTAGAAATATAAACTAGCAGTAATAATGAAACCTTTCACTTCAAGTGGTGCATGTATATGGTTAAACATGTTAACAATAAGCTTCTCCTGAAACCCATATGTTAACCATCTCTTGAATCTTCAAATTCTGTAAGCTCTATGTAATGATTACTGATGAAGAAAACTAAGTATAACGAACTTGATGTAGAAGTAGAATAACCCAAACTTGTCTCTTATATCTTGTACTATCCACGTGATGTCAAACTTATAAATAAATCTGTGAAATATAAGTAGATCGCAACCTCTTGACAAAAATCCTCATCTTCTATGAGACACATACTAAGTGATAGCAAATGTGAGCATTGAGCACCATAAGAAAAATCACACACCTTCACGGGTCAAACCACCCGAAATACACATAACACAATAATACCTTTCAAAAAGGATTATTAATCACAATAAACCTCAAATTATCACATATCTCATAAAATCACCACCGTCAACACGGTACGAAATCTGAATAAACTAACAAAAGTCAAATAGTCAAAGGACTATTAATGAAATATTCAGAACACAAAAGGGCAAAGGTTACTGTATTAACTGCTTTTGGCTTAGCAGTATAAACTTTTTCCTTAGCAGTATTAACTTTTTAGTTAAAGTTTTTGTTAGTTAATGTTGTTCTTGATTGATAGGGCCTCTTTACAGTTGATTGAGCTAATTTTAAAAAACATGACATTGGTCTAGCTTTATAAACTGTAGTTTTGGGATGAGCAGTATTAACATGCCTAACAGTATTAAGTGGTTTGTAAGCTAGTTTTTATTAAAACTGCTCTGGGAGTCATGTTTCTGTGAGAGTTAGGGTGAGCCTTTTTAGCAAAATAGTTATAATTCACCCTTGTATAATTATTCCCATTTACCATCCCTTCCCTTTGATGGTAATTGCAGTGAGCCTGCACATGGTCAAAGCTTCCACAAACAAAACATGCTTTATTATACATCACAAAATCACCTCCTAGCTGTTGGGATTTAAGATTATTCCAGTTTCTTTGATTCCCCCTAGGTTTTTGTGATATGTACATCTCTGCATACTTAACTGGTTTCCTAGCTGGTTTTTCTTGTTGTTTAACAGATTCTATCTTAGTAGGAAAAACAGTTTGCTTCTCTTTTTCTGACACCAACTTCTCACCCAATGGGGCATCAGGAGTTTTCTTAACCTCATTAGAGGTATCTTTACAGACACTCTTACTGGCCTTAGGTCCATAGCCTTCAAACTCAGGTTGTTGGAACTCCTCAAGACCAGAGTTGGACAAATCAATAGTTGGGGGTGCAAATAAGCCTGTAGGTGGAGGTGGAACATCATTATAGCTTACAAACCCCGCACCTTTTCTACTGTTATTAGATATTTGACTCCCTATTAATTTTTCTAAGCTCTTAAAAGCATTTTCAAATTTGTCAATTTTAATTTAATTGCTCTCTTTTTCTTTCTTAAGCTTCTCTATCTCACTTTTAAGAGCATTGATTTCTGAGTCTTTAAATGAGGTATCTCTTTTTAGAACAGCAATTTGGTCATAAAACATAACCTCATTTTTCTTGTAAAAGACAAGTTGTTCTTCTACAGATGCTAAACCTCTTTTATAGGTAGCTAGATTAAACTCAGATTTGTTAAACTTTATTCTTAAATTATCATATTGAGTTTAAGAGTTTCAAAGCTTTTAAGACATGTGTTAGTACAAGTTTTGTCATTATGTACCTCTGAGTCTGAGAAAGCCATAAGAGCCATGTTGGTAGGTACTTCCTCATCTGCCATAAAGCTCCAATCAAAACCAGCTTCATCAATAGCCACCATAACTTTGGAAGAAGTTTCTTCCACATTCACAGTCCTTTTTGATCTGTCTTGACTCCTGTTCCTATTATCTTGATTCCTAGGACCTCTGCAATCCCTTACAAAATGTCCCATTGGTATGTGCTCAATTACACATACCTTTTACCTTTAAAAACGAGCTAAAATAACCAAAAACGGACTTAAAATGCCAAATATACGCTTGTTTTGCTAATTGTATTGTGCAGGAACGGATAACTAAGAAAAGGACGGAAAACAAAGCCAAAACGACAAAACCGGACTCGGAATGGAAAAGACTGTGAAAGACAAAGCCAAATCGAAGCCAAAAAGTCAATCAAGTCAAAAAATCAACAGAAAAGTCAACTGGTTAAAGTCAAAGTCAACCCAAGTCAACCCCGAGGCCAAAAGTCAAAGAAATATAAGTTTAGGGACTGAAATTGTAAATCCCTAAACTTATATTTAAAGAAGAAAAGAGGAAAAAAGAAGAGAAGGGCCAAGATTGCCAAATTGGCAAAGTTATACTCCATGGACCAATTCTGCCAAGTCCATAGAGTTATAACCACCAAGGACGTGGGGTGCAACTAGACAAATAACTCTTGGGGACTTGTTTTGCCAAGTCCCCAAAGTTATTTAACCACAAGGACTAAGGATGCAAAGTGACATATCACTTTGGAGGACCAACCTTGCCAACCCCATAAACCTATGCCCTGTCACCCCTAACCTCCTTTATAATTTTTTCCCGCCCATTTCAACTCCCAACGAACTCACGGGTTAGCCAACCCCGTTTTACCCTGTAACCCCAATTTCCCCCATGGACAAACCTTTCCCTCCCCCTCCATAAACTTTCCCAGCTGTAAGATTGCCAAGTTGGCAATCCCACAACTCCCAAAGCCCATATCGACGGTTTAGATGATGTTTGATTTTCTACTCACGAAAGAAACACAAGAAGCACAACAAGAGACTTGGCAGCTTATAAAAGAGGAAGAAAGATAAAGTCTTTAGGGTAGTTTTTTTAGAGTTTTTAAATTTCCTTTGTAATTTTCTAAATTCGTGTACTGTTCATGCAATTAAGTTTTAAAATCCTTTCAATTTCAGTTTAATGTTTTGTTACTACACTTGTACTCTTCCTTATTTATTAATAAAGCAAGTTCAATCGTGTTTGTGTTTTTAATTTCAAGTAATAAGCCATTTTTTAGCAATAAGCTTGTAATAAGCTGTTTTTAGCTTATTACATTCTCTTAAGCTCAAAAAGTTATACACAACTTGTTAAGAGCTTTTATAAACTGTTTTTGTTCATTAGTGTTCAATATCTTCCATTTGCATTCAAGTTCATTCAAATTTGGAAGCTTATGGAGTAATAAGCTACATAAAGCTTATTGAGCTTTAAGCTAATGGGTATAGAGGCTAGGTAGCCAATAGGTTCATGAGTTTAAAGCCACTCATTCAGATAGAGTGGCTAGGGTCAGAGACTACATTTCACAGGTTTAGCTTTTCAATTTTGATTTCATCATTCACATAGCTTATTTCTTTTAGCTTATTTCTTTGCTCAATTCTGTTTAAAATTAGTTTAGATAAGTTTAGAGTTTCAAATGTCTTAAAGTAACTGTATCTAGAATCAATTTAGATTTCATTTCTTAGTTTTGTCATAATAGTATAATAAGCTAGGAGAGAAAGTGCTTATTTTTGAAACATAAGCTTTAGATTTTAGTCTTAAAATAGTTTAAGTAGGCTATTTTTAGTAAAAGTAGATAAAAGGTTTTAGGAGTTTAAGCTTTAAAATAGATTTGAATGTGACTTTAGTTTTGACAGTTTAAATAAGAGGGTGTTTGGCATAAGAGTAAAAACGGGTCAAAATAGTTTTGTGCATGGGTTGGAACCTCAAAGTAGTTTTAGCTTGGGTTTGTAAGCTCATTTAAGCTGTTTTTGAGAGTTTTCAAGTTTAAAAATTGATTTTCAAAGCTTTTCCAAACCATCTTTTTAACTGTGACCTTTAATATACACCACAAGTGCTTATACTCATAAGCACTTGAAGTTTGAGTTTAAATGTCAAAAAGTGTGTGTTTTGTGGTGTTAACAAAGCTGTAACAAGCCCTTTGTCTTTTGACTTTGGTGAGTCAAAAATCACCAAGTTTTTCAAGTGACAGTTTTAAAAAAGCAAAGACCCTTTTTCACCTTCAAAATTCAGCTTGTTTAAATGATTTTCAAAAGCCAAAAATTGTTGCACAAGTCCATTTGTTAGAGTAATCCATCTGTTTGAGCTTATTTTATTGTTTAGAGCTTATTTGACAGCTTTTAAAAAGCTGTCAAATAAGCCCTTGAGTTAAGCTTAAATCTCCCCTGGTGCAAAGGGGAGATTTTAAGCCCCTTTTTTCTTTATCTTTTAGTGTTCTTAAGCCCAAATTCTTGGCTTATTCAAAGAGCTTATAACCTCTTGTATAAGCCCTCGAAGTTTCAGACCTTAGTGAGTTTGTTTGTTAGCTTATTTTTAAGCCCAAACTTGCCCTTTGAACTGTTTTGCTAAGTGTTTATATAAGATTGCTTAATTTTCATTTTTGCTTATTCAGCTTATGTCATAAGCTCCTTAGTGTTCTTTTTAGCTTATTTAGATTAGTTTAGGTCCCCCTTAGCTTAATTATATCCTAGTTTAGCTTATTTACCCACAAGAGGCCAAAAGACTTAGCCAAAATCTAGCTTTAAGCCTTTAAGCTATTCTGCCACCTTTAAGCTTATTTTTAGGCTTATTGACAGCTTTTCGTAAAAAGTTTTAGTTGACAAAGTTGTTAAGCCCCACGAGCTTAACAACTTTGCTTTTTTGAGTTTTCGAAAAAAAAAGGGGAAAGACAAGAGGTCCGGGTGAGCAAGACTCGAACCCGTGACCTCTCGATACAGTCCCCTTTGTACACACTCCTTACCACTGCGCCCTTGGGTCTTTTTCGTTAAAGACTCAAGGGCTTTAATATTTAAGGGTGTTTTCGGCTTATAAGCTTATAAGCTGTGTTAAGCTTATTTCGGGCTTATTAATAAGCTAATTTTTTGTTTCTTATTTTTCGTAGGATCTTTATAGTAACACAACACTCTCACCGCTGCCGCCCTGGGTCCTTTTTCGTTAAAGTACATCACAAGGGCATGCATACTTAATCACACATTTTTGGCTATAAGCTAATAATCTGTCAACGCTTTATTACAGCGTATTTTGGATGCCCAATTTCGTGTTCTTATTAATTCATATACATTAAAGTATCTAGTATTTTTTGTAAATTTTTCAGAATTTTTCGTAGTCATTTAATATTTTTTATAATTTAATTTCGTTAAAAGTTTAATTTATTCATAAAAAATACAAAAATTATCAAAAAAATATTTTGCTTTTTTAGAAAATTTTCTTTTGTCATATAGTTTGTAGGAAAAATACAAAAATTTTCGTAGGGTCATTTTTACAACTTTTCCTTTTTTAAAGAACGGTCCGGGTGCGGTTTTTTGTGTTGACTCGTTTTTGGGTCAAACGAACTCCGTTTTCGGTCTAGTCTTTTTCATTCTTCGTTATGTCCAGTAAGTAGTTAGAAGTAAAACTTCTTCGTAGGGTCATTTTTTTTAAAGATTTTAGTTTTTTCCCCCTTTGTTCGGATTCGGCTTCCATTTTTATCTTAAGTTCATAATTCTAGGTTTTTCTTAAACGTTTTTGTTTGTTTATTGTTTAATTTTTGACGTTATCCAGCACTCCACAATTTCAATTCTCTCTCCTTCAAACTCAAATCTTCGACTGTATCGATTCTCCATTCCAGCCTCGTTGGGGATAAACGACCCGGGAACACTCTATACTACTTCTCGGTTTCATTGATTGTTGTTTTTAGATTATATATATTTTATATTTTATAATATATTATATATATGGTGTAAAACCAACCAATCAATCAACCACTAATGAGCAATATCTAATAAGCTATAATAATAAGCTAATAGCTAGGATTTTTAAGACAGTTTAACGAATAAGATTGAACAAGAAAAATCTAAGCTATAGACTAACAATATTAAGCTATACTAAGATGCAACAAGTAGAAATAAGCACAATATAACTACTATTAAGCACTAAATAAGCATAAATTTAGCAAAACAGAATGATAAGCTAGATTATAGAAATAGAAACTTGTACCTTAATCCCAGCTAAACAGGGATGTAATTTGCTCTTAAGAGCTTAGAATTAAGCTCCAGCTTATCATAGATAAGCTGGTATTGTCTATAAGCCCTTCCACAATTGGCTTATCATCCATAAAAAGCTGAGGTATATTTAGGAGAGGAAATAAGTAATCTAATAAGCTCAGTTAAGCTTTTAAGGGCTTAACTGAGTGATAACAAGCTTAAGTAGTATATAAGAGTTTATGAGAGCTTATTGAGAGCTTATGATCATATTTAGCAAAATGAAATTGAAGTAAAACATGGATTAAAGACACAAAAGTAAAGTAAACTGAATTTTATTGAAAATTAAAGATTACAAAGCTTTAAAAATGAGAATTACATGAAAATTAAGACTATTAAGCTAACATTAAGCTAAAAATACTATTAAGCTTATACTACACTACACTACTCCTAGATATCTATTCTGTGTGATGAAGTCCTCCTTATATAGCAGTGGGAAGAACCTTCTAGCCCTCTGGACGCTCCCCTCTCTTCCAATCATAGCCATCTAATCATAACTGCCTCAAAATCATCACATCTTGACCGTTGGATTGATGCACGTTTGATTAGCCAATCGTTGATGTCAGGATTGCCAAGGTGGCATTCCCTTTGACGCCAGGGATGACGTATTGACTTCTAGAAGAGGTAAGTACCACTTAAGTGGGGGTGAATTTGAGGTACGTGTGTGCAGGGTTAATTTGGGACGAAGGGTGTACAGTAAAAAGGGTTTTCCCGCCCTTCTTTTCTTTTCATTTTATTGTTTGACCGAGTAAAAGGGGGGTTTGACTTGGGCTGTTTTTCATATTAAAAAGGGATTGGGCCTTTGACCGGGTATTAGGTTATATGGGCTTATGTTGGACTTGATTTTGGACTAGGAAATGAATTTAGACTTATGTTTTAATTTTAGGCTTTAGGTTCATAAAGTATCAAACTTGGGCTGACCCGGCCCAATAAAATAGGCTCGGGTTGGTCCGTGGAAGATGGGTTCGCCTTCATCCTCGGTTTTCCGTGCTTTTTCCATTCCCGTGCTCAGCTTTGTCCGTTTTAGCTCTGTTTTTGTCCTTTTTAATTAATATCCGTACCTGCAAGACATAAACCACAAAATACAAATATACAATGCATTTTTATCAGTTTTTGGTCATTTTTTTGTCTTTTTAGCTCGTTTAATTAGGTAAAAGGTATGTGTATTTAAGCACATACCAATCGGTACAATCAAAATCAAGGAAATTATCGAGCTTCGAACAATCAAGGATTCAATCAACAAAGAGGGCAGAACTTTAATCAAGGAAACAACAATTATCAAGCTCCGAATTATCAAGCCCCGAATAATCAAGCTCAAGTTGGACCTTCGAATGATTTATCGAATTACATGAAGACTAATGAAGTTAATATGAGAGCTATGCAAAATCAAATTAATAATATGAAAACAGAATTGAAAAATGAATTCCAGACTTCAATGAAGAATCAAAACAATGAGTTAAGAAACATAATGAGCAATGAGCTAAAGAACGTGATGACCAATTTCTTACAAATGCAAAATCCCTCGGGTTCAGGATCACTTCCTAGTAATACCGTAGCTAACCCGAGAGGTGACGTGAAAGCTATTACCACCCGAAGTGGTGTTTCTTATGATGGACCTTCAATTCCACCTACTTCTTCTCCTCTTCCGAAGGAAGTAGAACATGAACTAGAGGCGACAAAGGACAAGGTGCAAACTACAAATTTAGGAAGTACCGCACACGTCCAACCTCCGGTTGTCTAAGACCCGATTCCGGAGCCCGAAGTTACTCTAAAGCCTAACCTTAAACCGTCGATTCCTTATCCTTCAAGACTCAACGACCAAAAGCTCTGTGAAAAAGCTAATAATCAAATGTTGAAGTTCCTTCAAATCTTTCAAAGATTACATTTCGACCTTAGCTTTGCGGATGCTCTTCTTCACATGCCTAAATTTGCTTCTACGTTTAAAAGTCTCCTTAGTAATAAAGAGAAATTATTTGAATTGGCAAATACTCCGTTAAATGAGAATTGTTTGGCGGTGCTCCTTAAAAAGTTGCCCGAAAAACTTAGAGACCCCGACAAGTTTCTAATCCCTTGTGATTTTCCGGAGCTAGATGAGTGCTTAGCCTTAGCCGATCTTGGCGCTAGCATCAACTTAATGCCTCTTTCTGTATGGAAGAAACTTTCGCTCCCGGAACTTACTCCTACTCGCATGACTCTCGAGCTTGCAAACCGATCGGTTGCTTATCCGGTTGGTGTTGCCGAAGATGTTTTTGTGAAAGTAGGAAAGTTTCATTTTCTGGCCAATTTTTGTCTTATAGTTTGATTATGATGTCGTCCCTCTGGCCTTCCCTCATTCTCGGGAGGCCTTTATTGAGGACGACACGAGCATTAATCGATGTACACGGTGAAGAGTTAAATCTTCGAGTCAATGATGAAGCCATAACGTTTAATGTCGGACACACTTCGAGATACTCCTATAGACATGATGATGAATCGGTTAATCGAATCGATGTCATAGACGTTACATGTGAGGAGTATGCTCAAGAGGTGCTCAGTTTTTCGGATAGTTCTAAGAGTGGTGTAGAAAACTAGAGGGGGGGGGGGGGGGTGAATAGTTTTCTAAAATTAAATCTCATTTTAAATTTCATTTTCTCATATTAGATCTCAAAGTGAACGAATAAGCATAAGTACTAAACACATGATAGGGTATGATAAGTAAAAGGATATGTGACACAGTATTTATAGTGGTTCGGCTACAAGGTCACCTACCTTGCCCTACTCCACTCTCTGAGTCACCTACTCGAGAGTTCGAATACACTATTCACCAATACTCGTTTTGACCAGCGGAGAAGCCTTACAACGTTGCTTACCCTTTTATCTGGTGCTAAGCTAAGCACCAGGTTCTATAAAGAAGAACCATGTCCCCACACAAGCTTACACCCTATTATGATACAAAGATGTACATCATGTCCCATCAATATGGAACATAATATGTCGATATGTTTGCCCTCTACTAGGTGCCAAACCCCAACACCATTTACAAACTAACACCAAAAACTCTTATAAGCAACACTTAGTCATATGACTCTTATTTACATGATTACAATGAATGTGAAATAATATCTTGAGATCAGTAGCTTGATCCATGAGTGATGGAATGCCCTTGCTCTGAGGGAGTTATAGGCTTGATCCTTAAAGGACATACTCGATAGAGCTTCTTTTATTAAGAGATCTACAAAACACTAAAATGAGAGAATCATGATAGAAGATCGGTGATTAGCTGGATATATAGAGAAAGAAGTTATGTGAATGAATGCCTAAACCAAGAGAAATGAGTTGGTATTTATAGGCATGAAAATTACTGTAGCCCGGTTCTGCCGGTTCCATTGGCGAATGGAACCGGCAACCAAAATCAATGGCACCGGCCTACAGTAACCAGATCCGAATTTTAAATTAGAAAATCTTAGAGAATCATAGGTAATCTTGCTAGATTGCTTTCAGATTTGGTAAGAAAAATATTTAAAAGATTTTTTTAAATATTTTCTAATAAAGTGTTTAGAATGTGAAAGTCATACATTTTTATTCTAAGAATTATTTTTAAGTGAAGAGTTTGTTTGAGAGAGGTGATGTTAGAAAACTATTGGTTTAGAACTTATAAGTTTTGTTGTTTAGATAAGTTTATGTTTTGTTATTCATCAAAACAAAGAAAGATCGTAAAATATAAATAAACGTTTTTACGGTTTATTTGTATTAACAATCTCCCCCTTTTTGTTGATGACAAAACATAAACTTCCTAAGATAGATTTGCTAAGCAATTATAAGACCAGCAGTAAATGTGTTATAATAATGAACAAGATATCGTTGCAAGAGATTTTTAAAAAATGGTAAAATAATTCTGGAAGGCCGGTTCTGCCGGTGCTGTTAAATGAACATAACTGGTTTATAGTCGAACAACACCGGCTGACCTGTGCAAAGCTAGCATCACTCAACTATTTGGCGGGAAGCAATTCTATTTAAATTTTAACCTGCTATAATTTGATATCTAAGAGGAGATCATATAAAGAAGACATCAAACTAATCATATTCCGAATAGGAATTCATAATTGAGACAAACGAGAATCACTACAACACAAAGCCTTGACTATTACAAATCATGAAGTAAAATAAATTGACCTATGTCAACTAAAACTAAAATCATGTAGTAAAAGGGATGTCGTCCCAACAAAAGAAAAAATCCTTTAAGGATGTAAAGCATTATTTTTGGGACGATCCCTACTTGTTTAGGATTTGTGTGGATCAAGTGATTAGACGATGTGTTTACGGTCAAGAAGACGTTGATATCCTCACGGCTTGCAATTATGGACCCACCGGGGGACATCATGGTGTGAACTACACCACTAAGAAAGTTTTTGATTCCGGTTTCTATTGGCCGACAATTTATCGCGATGCCCATGACATGGTGAAGTCATGTGACTCATGTCAACGTCAAGGCAAAATCTCGCAAAAAGATGAAATGCCTCAAAATGCAATTCAAGTATGAGAGATCTTTTACGTATGGGGCATCGACTTTATGGGCCCGTTCCCGTCTTCTCGAGGGAACAAGTATATTCTCATGGCCGTTGACTACTCGTCTAAACGGGTTGAAGCAAAAGCACTCCCCACTAATGATGCCCGAGTCATCGTTAAATTCTTAAAATCTCTTTTTGCCCGATTTGGAACACTAACTAGACTAGTAATTATTGGAAGCAAAAGCATACTCCCCAACTAATGACTGCCGAGTCTTCGTTATTATGTCTAATTCGATAAATTCGTTTTGCTCTTTGCCCGAATTGAAACTCCTTCGGGTATAATTAGTGATCAGTTTATCACTTTTACAATGACCAATTCGCAAGGTTATTGTGTAATTTATAGTGTTACTCAGGTTTTTTTCTACCGTGTATCATCCACAAACTAGTGGACAAGTAGAGGTTTCAATCGTGGTTTGGAACGTTTTCTATAGAAAAGGACCGTAGGCGAAAATTGAGCTTCATGGTCCGATAAGCTAGATGATGCTTTATGGGCCTTTCGTACCGCATTCAAGACACCCATCGGGTGCACTCCTTATAAGCTTGTGTATGGAAAGGCTTGTCATCTTCCTATCGAACTTGAAGACAAGGCCTATTGGGCCTTGAAGCATTGCAATTTTGATCTCAAGTCCGTGGGTGATCACCGAAAAGTTCAAATGAATGAATTAAATGAACTCCGGGATCAAGCCTACGAGAACTCTTTAATCTACAAAGAGAAAACAAAGAAGATTCATGACTCCAAGATTAAGAACCGCGTTTTCAACGTTGGTGATTGAGTTCTTCTCTTCAATTCTCGATTAAAGATTTTCTCGGGCAAGCTCAAAACCCGTTGGACCGGACCGTTCACTGTTACTCAAGTTTTCTCTTATGGAACCGTCAAGCTATCTCAAACCAACAGACCAAACTTCAAGGTGAACGGTCATAGACTCAAACATTATTTTGGAGGGGACATAGCACGTATGGTTGTCCCGGATCTCCAAACCTTCCCCATGGACCACTAAATTTGAGGTCGAGTCAGGCTCGTGACTCGGTTAACAAAAACAAGTGCTTCTCAGGAGGCAACCCGTGTTTCTATCTTCTTTTTCTATTTTTTAATAAGTGTGACGTGAGGAGGCTCGCCTCTTCCTTTCTCGTGTTTTGTGGCTTGTGTTTTATGTGCAGGATTGCCCGAATTATGAAGCCTCTCATGCTCGTGATTTTGTCCATCATTCACTCGAGCTTCTATCCTTTGCATGCTTATATATAGGAATCTGATATCCTAGATCTTATTGATTAACGTTTTTCTATTAGCATTGTGGAAAACTAGAAGGGAGGGGGGTTGAATAGTTTTCTTGATTAATTGTTATCTTTTCAAAATTTTGCTTGAAACTTTTTGTGAAATGATTTGATGTTGATCTTGGTTTGTGAAATATAAAAGTAAGTAAAAGAAAGAGTTAGAGAGATATAACCAGGACACAAGTATTTATAGTGGTTCGGCTACAAGGACACCTTCCTTGCCCTACTCCACTCCCCGAGTCACCTACTCGAGAGTTTGTTAAACACTAGTCACCAATCTCCTTTTTGACCGGCGAAGAAGCCTCACAACGATGGTTACACCTCTTTAATAATACAAAGCTAAATAACGGATTCTTCACACGGTAGAATCGAACCAACACAATTACACTTGATATACAAATGATGAATGGACTAACAACTACAAAGTAATGGTCAAGACTCAGCAATGTGATCTTGATGGAGTTATGGAGATCGAATGCAATGTACTTGATACTTGATCGTCTCAGATGAATGCTTGGTAATTTCTTCTTTGAAGTAAATTACCTACAAGAAGCTAAGAAAGAATATGCAAGAAATAGAGAGAAAGATCAGTAGATAAGAGAGTATTTCTTAGTGAGAAGGTGTGAGAAAACATGAGAAATGGCTTGGTATTTATAGCCAAAGAAAATACTGTAGCCCGGTTCCGTCGGTGCCATTGGCGAATGGAACCGGCAGCCAAAACCAATGGAACCGGCCTACAGTAACCAAATCCGAATTTTGATTCTCAAGATCTTTAGAAATCTTGTGTAATCTTGTGAGATTTCCCTTGGATTTGCCGCATTTGATTAGGTCATGTATGATGTAATTAGAAAGGAAATAAAAAAAACATTTTTGTGTATAGTTTTGGTTTACATAAAATAATGTATACACATTTTTATGTCACTTTGTGATTTTGTGAAAACTTGTGTTTTAGAGAAGGTTTTAGCATAATGTTACTTCAAGTTTTGTCATCAATAAAACAACAAAGATCGCGAAATAGAAAGAAATGTTTTTGCCGGTTTATTTGTATTAACAATCTCCCCCTTTTTGTTGATGACAAAACCCAAAGTTTAAAGTTGATTAAAAGCTGGTTATTACTGAATTTTAGTTAATTTTAATCCATTGGTCTCTTCTCCCCCTTTTTGTCGAAACAAAAAGATATAATGGGTTACTCCATATTTCCTGAAAAATGGTAAACTCCCCCTTGAGAGGTGCATAGGAATCTACAAAAATGAGTAGGTTAAATAGAATGGGACATACTCCCCCTTTCTTCGTGAGTACCTACAAAGAAAAGTTAGACAACCAAAAGCTAACAGTGGCTACTGTAGTACCGGCTAGCCGGTGCTGTTCCTGGAAAGGACCGGCTTGTTATCGGACATAACCGGCTAACAAAAAAAATCAATGTCTATGATTTTTAAACAAGAAAAATGGTCATATGACAATAATAAAGAACATTTATTTAGGATAATGAGATATTAAAGACATTACATTAGAACAATAAAGAGCAAGAGGTTCTTAACGAATCAACTATTTTATTCTAGCATTCTAGGCCTATTTCTAGTAATTGTGCATGAGAACATTTAGGCGGCCGAGAATGTGGTTGAGAATGAATCTCACTTCTCCTTGGAAATTGTCGACGATGGCTTGAGTTCATTGGCAATGTTCACAAAACATTTCATGAGTAAGCATGGGAAAAGGATTGTTAGGTCCTAAGGGCGGAAGTGGTGGGACGTTTGAAGGTAGATTTGGTGAACATTGCGGTAGAAATGGTGGGATAGGTGGTTCCATGTCTAGAGTGGGAGAGGGAATAGATGAATCAATGGGTGGAATGGGAGGTGGTTTATTAGCTAGACGCTTAATGGTGTCAAATGATGGAAGAGGAGGTGGAGGATTAGTTGTTGTGGGTGGAAGATCCTCGAGAGAGTTGAGAAAAGCTTGAGGAGAGGTAGGTAGAGTAAAGAACAATAGTTCGATTGGGTCAAGATTGATAGCTAGAGGGGATGTGAGTTTGGAAGGTTGAGTTGGTGTCGAAGGTGGCGAGGTTAATGGTGGAGGTGTTTTCTTAGGAGTAAGCAAGAGATTGTTATTATTGCTAGTTGGTGATTGATGTGGAATAGATGTTTGGGAAGTTGGAGTAGTTGATGGAGGTCCCGATACATAGTCCGATAGAGGTGAGAGAGGTTGATAAGGAGGTGATGATGTTTGGTGCGAGAGTGAAGAACGGGATTTCTATATGTTTGGTGCGAGAGTGAAGAACGAGATTTTTACTTAGGTCAATTGCTCCTTTGTTGTCGCAAAGAACGGGTATGTCTTCTAAATTTATATCATAATCTACTAGAGCTTGTTTCATCCATAAGGCTTGTTGGCATGCTTTTCTGGCAGAGACATATTCTGCTTCAGTGGTTGAGATGGCTAAGGCAATTTTTTTCTTAGAGAACCATGAGGTGAGATAACAACCCATGAATGTACATATGCCACTATTGCTTTTGCGATCGACGTAGTCTCTGCATGGTCAGAATCAGCGTAGACAATGGTTTCTAAGCCGGTTCCTTTAGGATACCATAAGCCTAGGTGGGATGTACCTTTGATGTATCGAAAGATTCTTTTCACGGCTAGCAACAGTGAAAAATTAGTTTTATAAGAAAAAAAACCTAAGCCTCCTTTTAATATAGCTACAATTGAATATGTTTGAAATGACATATTGACCATGTGCTTCGTTGAATATGTTCACGTAGCATAAACAAACTTTTATTTGTATTAATCAATAGAAAATGTTTTGACTCAAAAAGATTGTTGTTATTAAGCGTTAGGTTCCATGAGGCCAAGTCCTAGTCTGAGAAGGTTGAAAGGTTCTCTTTTAAGAGGTTTGGTTAAGATGTCGGCAACGTTATCTTCGGAGTCGACTTTCTCTATAGTGATGTTTCCTTTTTTGACATTGTCACGAAGAAAGTGGTGACGAATTTCTATATGTTTGGTGCGAGAGTGAAGAACATGATTTTTACTTAGGCCAATTGCTCCTTTGTTGTCGCAAAGAACAGGTATGTCATCTAATTTTATATCATAATCTACTAGAGCTTGTTTCATCCATAAGGCTTGTTGGCAAGCTTTTCCGGCGAGACATATTCTCTTTCGGTGGTTAGATGCTAAGCAGATTGTTTCTTGAGAACCATGAGGTGAAAAACAACCCGTGAATGTACATACACCTCAAGTGCATTTGCGATCGACGAGTCCTCCCCATGGACAGAATCGGCGTAGACGATGTTTCTAAGCGTTTCCATTGGATGACCCATAAGCCTATATGGGATGTTATCCTTTGATGTATCAAAATATTCTTTTCACGGCTAGTTTTTGGTGCTTCTTGAAAACGGGCGCAAAGACAAACACTAAACATGATGTTTGGGCGACTGGCCGTTAGGTAGAGTAAACTGCCAATCATGCCACGATATTTAGTGTCATCAATGGGTTCACCGTCTTTGTTACGGGTGAGTTTGGTTTTGGATGACATGGGAGTTTTGATTGGTTTGGAGTCTTTAAGATTGAATTTTTAAGCATTTCTTTGACATATTTAGATTGATTAAAGAAGATTCCATCTTCGAGTTGTTTGATTTGTAGACCAA
>BQNB010012958.1:0-71702 GCA_026074375.1 Tanacetum coccineum
AATACATCTAGTTTAGTCAAAATTAGGTTAGCTTCTCCATTATTTATTTTTCATCTTAAGGGTTTGTAGCCACTTTTATTTTTCTTTCAATCAAAAGTTCTTTAATGTTTAATCTTTTGTGCCATTGATCTTGTGCTTAATCCATGGAATGATCTAGGGTTCCTACAAGTGTTCCGGTGGAGAATGTAGCAGATGAGCTTGTCTATGAGGAGAGGGATGACAGTTTGGAAAGGGCTACTACTACTGCTACTGGCTTAGATGCAGAGCAGGACAGAGGTAACATCTCTAAGACCCAATCCAAGGCAACACCTAATGAACCAAGTTCCATTAGAACTAGTTTAGGTGGTGGTCCCAGGCGCCAAGACACCATGAGGGATACCATTGCTTAGACTAGGTCTGAGAATGTATCTAAATTTTCCAATGATCCACTGCTTGCAGGAGTTAACACACCTCTAAGTGGTGAGGATAGTCTGCAACTAAAGGAATTGATGGAATTTTGTACCAAATTGCAACAAAAAGTTCTTGACCTAGAAAACACAAAGACTGCTCAAGCACATGAGATTACAAGTCTGAAAAAGAGAGTCAAGAAGCTCGAGAGAAAGAAAAAGTTAAGAACTCATAGTCTTAAAAGGTTATACAAGGTTGGTCTGTCTGCTAGAATTGATTCCTCGTATGATGAAGCTACTTTGGGTGATCAGGAGGATGCATCCAAACAGGGGAGGAAAATTGATGATATTGATGCTGATAATGACATCACCTTGGATAGTACTCATTTTGATACTGATCCTGATATGTTTGGAATGCATGATCTTGATAGTGATAAGGTGTTTGTAGAAACTGAAGAGCATGTGATTAATGCTGCTACAACTACAAGTATAATTTTAGTTAGTACTACCAAAGATTTATTTGATGTTGACACGACTTTAGCTCAAGCACTGGCAGAATTAAAGAGTACTAAACCCAAGGCTGTTACAACTGCTGCTACAACAACTATAACTGATGTTATAAGACCCAAGGCTAAAGGGCTTGTTATTCAAGAGCAGGAGCAAGCATCTACACCAATAACTTCTTCAAAGGACAAGGGTAAAGGAATCATGGTTGAAGAACCTTTGAAGATGAAGAAGAAAGATCAAGTCCTCTTTGATGAACAAGAAGCTATAAGGATACAAGCTATATTTGACGAGGAAGAGAGGATTGCAAGAGAAAAATAAGAACCAATGCTGCCTTAATTACACAATGCAATGATATTCAGGATAAGGTTGAGACTGACTATGAATTAGCTCAAAGGCTGCAAGTAGAGGAACAAGAAGAGTTGACAATTGAAGAAAAGTCTAAACTATTTCAAGAACTCTTAGAGAAAAGGAGGAAGCACTTTGCAGCCAAGAGAGCAGAAGAAAGGAGAAATAGACCACCTACAAAAGCTCAACAAAGGAGTATAATGTGTACCTATCTGAAAAACATGGCAGGATGGAAACCCAAAGACTTAAAGACTAAGTTCTTTGCCAATGTTCAAGAGTTATTTGATAAAGCAATGAAAAGGGCAAACATATTTGTTGATATGGACACATAATTGATGGAAGGCAGTAAGACAAGAGAAGAAAGCAGTTCTAAAAGAGCAGGAGAAGCTCTGGAACAAGAAAGCTCTAAGAAGCAAAAGGTGGATGATGATAAAGAAACTGAAGAGCTTAAGCAATGTATGGAAATCATTTAAGATGATAAAGATGATGTAACTATTGAAGCTACACCTTTATCTACCAAATCTCCAACCATTATTGACTACAAGATCTACAAAGAAGGGAAGAAAAGCTATTTCCAAATTATCAGAGAAGATGGTAATTCTCAGATGTATTTAACTTTTGGAAAGATGCTTAAAAACTTTGACAGAGAAGATTTGGAAGTTCTTTAGAGTATAGTCAAAGCAAGATTTAAGAAGACAGAACCAATGAATTACATGGATACTTTCTTACATCTTAATTTGAAGACCATATTTGAACATCATCTTGAAGATAATGTATGGAAGAATCAACAAGGATTAGTTAAAGTGTTAAACTGGAAGCATTATGATTCTTGTGGAGTTCATTGTGTGACAATGCAGAACATACTTTATTATCTATTGGTTGAGAAAATGTATCCATTTACAAAGCACAAACTACATCAGATGTTTAATGATGTGAAGCTCCAAGTTGATTATGAGTGTGAAATGGCATTTGAGCTTCTTAGATTGGTCAAGAAACAGGTTAAGGAAGGCTATGTACCTCAATGAAGTGTTTGAAAGCATCCTCTTGGTGATTGATGAAGCTTTTAATGAAGAAACTTGATGATTTTGATGATAAATATCAAGTTTAGGGGAGGATTGTTGGGATTAAAAGCCTTCTTGAAGTTACTACTGCTAAGCATAAATTAGTGTTGTTAGTAATCTTAATGAAAAATATGCTAAGTAGTTAGTACTGCTAGTTACTACTGCTAGTGTAAGTTACTACTACTAGTGTATATTAATACTGCTAGTTACTATTGCTAGTAATGTTAGTACTGCTAGAGTAATGTTAGTACTGCTAGAGTAAAGTTAGTACTGCTAGTATAACTTAGTACTGCTGGAGAAGTTTGAAGAAAACTTTCTAAGTAGTTAATCCTGCTTGTATACAGTTAGTGCTGCTGGTACAAAAGTGTTAGAAATTATGCATTCCTGACTTAGTACCGCTAGTTATATTACTTAGTACCGCTAGTTGTAATTAGTAATGACAGTACAAAATGCTTTTTGTATATGTATGAATAATTTTGTAAAAGATATTATAAAGTTAGTTGTTTATAAGACATGATACTTACGGAAAAATTGTAATCCATTAGGAATCCTTGTGTATAAAAGAGAGGTCCTCAAGAAAAGAATTACTATGTATACAAAAATGAGTCCATTCATAGAATTGTCATAGCTTCAAGGTTTTATAACCATATATATACTAAGTTAGACCATATCGTATAAAATATTGAAGCTATAGTTTGTTAATACCTTGGGTTCATATATAGATTTTTTGTTTCAATGAAGAATTCTCTTATTATTAAAGATTAGATTTCGCATAATCTTTGTATTATCAAACAAAGTTTCTATCATAAGTTGTGTAGGATTTATCTTGCATAACTAAACCTTACACAAGCTAAGGAATTCAAGATCCATTGAAGTGGGATCAACAATTATAGTCCTAATTACACATAAACATAAGAAAAATGAAAATCCCTCGATTTTTGGTTTTGTGTTCAATTGAATCCTAGACTCAGATTAAGAAGAAAATTGATGAATACTTACAATTGATGATGTTTATGATATTAGGAATTGATTATTGATGTTGATTGCACCTTCAATTTAGTCTTGTATGTTTGAATTTGAATTTTGGTGGTTTTGGGTCGATTCGTCCGCAGGTTGAAAGAAGAAGGGATGTTTGGTTTTGTGTTTTTTAAAAAATGAGTGCAGACATATCATGCTTGACTCGTGGCAGTCCCATTTTGATATGAGGGCCACCTGATTTAATCAGGAGGTCTCCTTATTTATGGGGGCCACCTCTAGTAGAGGGTTTAGACAAAAAATTAGACCAAGTTTTTAGAATGAGTGACTTTTTAATTTGCATTTCGCTAATTAAAAATGCTTAAAATACTTCGGATGAAGTAATTAAGTTGTCACGACACGGAATGGAACAAAGACTAGAATTGAGACTAGAAGAAAAGAATAGATCGATTTACGGAATGTATTATGTCATTCCTAAACCAAGACGAAGATAATTAAACGATTCACGTTTAAGAGGTTTAGTGAGAATGTTGGCGATATTATCTTTGGACAAGACTTTTTTGATAGAGATATGTCCTTTTTGGACATTGTCTCAAAGGAAATGGTGACGAATTTAGATGTGTTTAAGATCCAGCGAGTGGGTGCCCTACTAGGTTTTCATAGGTCCAAGCGCGCCTTTATTGTCGCACATGACAGGACGTCGTCGAGCCGAATGTCGTAGTCGATAAATATCTTTTTCTATCCACATTGCTTGTTAACACGCCTTTCCGACGTTTATGTATTCGGTTTCGGTCGTGGATATAGTAAGAGCAGTTTGTTTCTTTGAGAACCACGATGTTAAACAACATCATACGAACATAGAAATCCCGCTAGTGATTTTTCGGTCCACATAATCTCCCGTCAGATTAGATCGCATAACAAATGGTTTCTATGCTAGTCCCTTAGGATACCCGTAATCCAAGTGCGTTAGTACCTTTTAATGAAACTTAAGATACGCTTAAGCCGCTTCAAGATGAGAGTGTTGGGGAATCCTCAGGAAGCGGGGCAAAGGCAGACACTAAACATGATATCGGGCCAACTTGCAGTTAGGTATAATAAACTACCTATCATGCCTTGATACTTGGTACTATCTACCGACTCACATTCTTCGTCTTTCACAAGTTTTGTATCCGAGGACTTAGGCGGTTTCATTAGTTTTGCATCTTTTAAGCCGAATTCCTTAAGCATTTCTTTAATATATTTAGATTGATTAAATAAGATACCATCTTCCATTTTTTTATTTGTAATCCACCAAAGAAGTTAAGCTCACCCATCATGCTCATCTTGAACTCGTCATGCATGATCTTGGCAAACTCAACACACATTTCTTGATAAGTCGAACCGAATATAATGTCGTTGACATATATTTGAACAACGATGAGATTTGAACTTTTCTTCTTTGTAAAAAGTATGTTATCTACCATTCCCATGTTATACTCATGCTTAATAAGAAAAGCTTTTGAGCTATTGTACCAAGCTTTATGAGCTTGTTTAAGACCATACAAAGCTTTCTTGATTTTATACATGATTAGGTTTTTTAAAATCAATGAATCCCAGAGGTTGTGCCACGTATACCTCCTCATTGATAAAACCATTTAGGAATGCACTTTTTACGTCCATTTAGAAAAGTTTAAAATTTTAGGCACAAGCATAGGCTAATAAAATCCTAATATACTCTAATCTAGCTATCGGGGCATAAGTTTCATCATAATCGATGCCCTCTTGTTGATTATATCCTTGGGGCGACATCTATAGCCTATTACGAGATACAACACCGTTCTCGTCTAACTTGTTTCTATACACCCACTTAGTTCCTATAATTGTCGTACTCTTAGGGTGTGGTACTAACTCCCAAACATCATTTGCAATGAATTGATTTAATTCTTCTTGCATTGAAATTATCCAACTTTGTTGATATAAAACAAAAAGAAGTTACTTTGATTTTGGGCTTGAGACCTAAGGGTTCTTTGGTTAAGATTTTCTATGACTTTTTCTAAAGAATGGTTCTTAGATTCCTTAACGTTGACAATTTTGTCAACTTCTAAAGTTTCATCCTTAATGTCATTGTCTAAAACTTTATTTTCGACAACCTTAACTGCTTGATCTTCATCTAAGTCACCATCCACCAAGGGTGATGTTTTAGATGGTGGAGGGGTTTCATCGATTTCACGTTGAGTGATTCTTTGATTTTCATGGTGTGTTTGTTTAGGATGATATAAGCTTTGTTATTTTAGGAATAACCTAGAAAGACACCTTTGTATAACTTTGGGTCAAACTTTTTGAGGTAGTCTTTGGTGTTTAGAATGAAGCCACTTTTATCCCAAACACAATAAATAGTCAATAGTATGTTTTCCTACTCTTAAGAGTTCATATGGAGTTTTTTCTAAGATGGATCTAATTAGGATTCGGTTGAGGATATAGGATGAAGTATCTACGATATTACACCAAAACGTTTGTGGTAATGATTGTTCATTCAACATCATTCTACTCATTTCTAGTAGTGTCCTATTCTTCCTTTCTACTACGCCATTTGATTGTGGAGTGTGTAGAGCCGATAAGTTATGTGTAATACCATTGGCATTATAAAACTCTCCAAATTGCACTTCGTTATCAAATTCCCTACCGTGGTTAGTCCTAATTAATAATATTGAACATCCTAATTGATTTTGTATTTTCCTACTAAAGATTCCAAATTGCTCGAAAGCCTCGGTTTTATTCTTAATAAATCTTATCCAAGTAAACTAGAATAGTCATCCTACTATGACTAAGGTGTAGAGTTTCCTCCGTAAACTCCGTATGGGGGATGGAATAAAAATATCCATGTGAAGAACTTTTAAGCATCTAGTCGTTGAGACTATATTCTTAGATTTGTGACTAGCGTAAGCTTGTTTTATAATTTTGCAAGCACCACAAAAGTGTTGATCAAACCTAAGCTTAGGTAAATTCCTAACTAGTTCCTTAGATGCCAACGATTGAATTAGATGCATATTCGCGTGACCTAATATCCTATGCCACAAAGTGGATTTTTCATCAATCGTTGCAAGACAAATTATGTCTTCAGGCTTCTTTTCTAATTTCATCACATATAAGTCTCTTTTCCTAATACCTCTACCTATGACCTTAACATCCTTAACAATTTCGCTATCATTTTTAAAAAATATAACCTTACACTTACTATCACATATTTGACCTACACTAGCAAGTTAAATCCTAAATATCTACAGTTCTACATTTGTCAATTTAAATTAGCCATGTGAGAATCGTAAACCTTTGCCAATGAAGTTACCAAGTAAGATTACTACCAAAAGCAAACGCCGAACCAGTCCATTGTATGCCTAATAGGGTTGAGAGACTTTTGATTTCCCCGTCATGTGTTTTGGAGCAAACGCTATCTTTTATCCATTCGCCGGGCTCCAAATTGATCCTATGGCATATCTAATTGTATCATACAATAACTCAAATATTTGGTCCCTAATATCTCATGGGTCCAAAGTTGTTAGCATTAAACATCCCTTGCATTTGTTGCATTTGGTTGGGATGTGGGAATGGAGGATACATTCCCCATGGCATGTAACTTTGAGGTTGGAAGTTATTCTAAGTTACAGGAAAGCCATTTGGATGATTTTGTCACCCATGATTTCTTTTTGGTTGCAGTGTTCTAGATCGAGAATAAGAGTTATTAGTTCTTCTAGGAGGTGGTGTTTTTGTTCTAAAGTTTGGTTTAGAAAATCCAACTCTAGGTTTAGAGAAGGTTTATAAAACCGTTTAACCTCATCGTCACTAGCAACGGGAATTTTAACATTATTAACCATTATATGTTTTGGTCTAGGACCCAAAATGGATTTTTGAAAAGAAACAGATTTCTATATTCTGACGAACCATACCTGCGGTCCCCTGATTATGCTTTGAGGACCATTGGTAACATTATGGGCCGCATCCAGCAATTGAGGACCACCAGAGGACTAATCATTATAGATTTCACAATTTGTATTCCTTAATCTCTCGCTTGTTGATGCTTCAAAATAAATTAAACCCTAACTCGAATTTAACTCCGGAGGTTTTTTGAAAACTTAACATTTCATAGTGAAAGGTACCTCTTTTGAAATTGAAGTTAGCTTAAAGCTTCCTCTTTGAAGTTTTCGTTGTTAAATCAACTGTTTGACATTTTATACATTTGAGATCAAATCTCTTGTTTCTCTTGAGTTTAGACAACTTTTCTTTTAATTCACTAAGTTCATTTTCTAAACAATTTCTAATGGCTTTTAAATGTTTGTTGTTAGTGATTATTTTTAGACTCATCTTGCATAACTTATCATACTTACTATCTAAAATAGTGAAATCTATTGATGAGTTTTTATCACTAAAGTAAGAGTATTTGGAACATACCTCACTAAATGCTTGATCCATGTGACATGTTTCATCTTTATTCTTTTCATCGTCTTTGTCACCGCTATCACTCCAAGAACCTTCGACGAAAGCTCTTTGGTTCTTGTCCTTTGATGGTTTTGGACATTCTCCGATAAGATTATTTGGATCACCGCATCTAAAGCACTTCCTATCACTTTTGTCGTTCTTGTCGTCTCGGCTTCTTTGGAATGACTTTTTGTTGTTCCTTAGTTGTCTCATGAACCTTTCCCTTCTCTTTAAGAACTTCTTGAACTCTCTAACCGCCATGGCATATTCTCCGTCTTCACTTCCGAAAGTCAAACATTCTTCATCACTAGATTCCTTTTTAGCCTTTAAAGCAAGAGATCTCCTTTCTCTTTTAGCTTTGACTATTTCAGAATCTTTCTTGATGATCATCTCGTGAAATTTAAGGTTCCTGATGAGTTCATTAAGAGATAGTGATGTCAAGCCTTTCGACTCTTCAATCGCCGTGACCTTTTCTCTCCATTGAGGATGTAGCGCCCTAAAAAACTTCCTAACATAATTCTTGCTTGAGAAACCTTCATCAAGAGCTTTTAGACTAGTAATAATAGTATTAAATCTAGCAAAAGCACTATCTATATATTCGTCTTCGGAAATGAAAAATTATTTATATTGTTGTAACTAAAAAAGGTCAATCTTGTTATCTTGACAGGCTATTACCTTGAGGGGATTAACGAAAGTTTTCCAAATTTCTTTTGCCGTAATACACATGAAAAATTCTTCGTATTCATTATCTAGCAAAACGTTGGTAAAATAAAACAATTTTATCTTCGTTATTTTTCGCAAGTCTTTTCTTAAGATCATCATTTTGTTTTTCAAAAGGGACAACCTCATCTAGTTTGGTTTTTGGATTATTTTTAATGGGTTGAAAATAACCGTTAGTAATAACATGCCAAAGATTAAGATTTTTTGATTTCACATATGTTTCGAATCTATTTTTCAAATAAATGAAACTATCACTTTCAAAAAGTGGTGGTCTATGCGTAGATTGCCCTTCTAGATATTTGTCGGAATCCATAGATCGATCCATGCTTTAATATACAATATATTTTAAAAATATTGAGTGACCTTGGATCTGATACCAATTGTGAAAACTAAAAGGGGGTTGAATAGTGTAACGGTTAATTGGCGTATTAAAACTTTGCTTATAAAAATACTAGATTTGAATATATGCTAGATCAACCAACGATATGAACAACCAATATATCTAACTACTTGCAATATAATTACAATATAAACAATAAGTATGAAGTATAAATAAAAGATAAGAGATAAGAGATAGAACAATCAAACCACAACACCGAGATTTATATTGGTTCGGCTACGAAGCTCGTCTACCGCCCTACATGCCACCCCAACTCCCCGAGTATCCGACTTGAGATTTCACTATGTCAACAAGCTTCCTTTAGGCGGAGAAAACCGTTTACACGCCGCTTATCTTATTTTCAGACACTAAGCTAATTATCAAGTCCTAATCTTAGCTAGAACCAATCTACCACTTCACTAATGTATTTTGAGGACTAAAATACTAACTGACACACAATCAACACTTTTGGATTTATACACTATTCGGATTTACACAACCACATAAGTTCAAGAAAATAGAAATTTGAATCTAGAAGAAGATAGAAGAAAATAACTAATCTATAACACTTCGTTTCTTGGCGAATACGAGTGTTCTTCTCTTGCACTTGATAGAGGGATGAAAAAGAAGAGATTGGATCACTTTAAATAAGATTAAACTTAGTTAAGGATCAAGAATTTTAGAGAGATAAAGAAGATTTTAGTGAGAGAAAGAAATCTAAAAAATCTGTGCAAAGAGGTCTAAAATCTGCAAAGGAATAGTGCAGTATTTATAGCCAAGACTGAGCAACGTCTACTGAGGGCGGTCCCCGACTACCCCATATATATCTGGGGACCGTCCTGTCCTGCCTATTAGTGGGTTTGCTCCAAGGTAGACGCTCCTATTTTTGTCTTTTAGTAGGGAGGGTTAAATCTGGTGTAAAAGCTTCTATTTTGGGGAAAACCCATATTTGAATTTTTATAATTAAATAAAACATTTCTTTAATAAATAAAATATTTTGTATATTTTTTTGTAAAAATACTTTTGTATAAATGTAATGTTTAAGAAAAATTATTTTCTTGATCACTAATCATGTTTAATGATTTGTTTATACATACATTTAGTGATTTTCGTCGAAATGGAAGTTTACGATTAATAACGTATAAACTTTTATTTTTATCGTAGACGTTTTTTACATTTTTTCATCTTCAAAACGTAAAAAAGTCAAAAAAATATAAATAACGTTTTTAGACATTAATTGTATTAACAATGGTTCCAACTCAGAAGGTTGAAATGACACCATACGAAGTATGTCTTACTTAAAAGTCTAGGGGTGTGAGGCACTTGTTAAGCGTGATACACTTACCAAACCTGACAAACTAGAACCCAGATCTTCAAGTTATCTTTGTATGATACCCAAAGGAATGATGGGTTACTCCTTCACTACCCACCTGAGAACAAGGTACTTTGTTGACCAAATGTTGAGATTTTTGAGAATAGTCTTAAAACTCAAGAAGCAAGTGGGAGTTTAGAAGATCTTGAAATAACTCAAGATGAATATATGCATCCTTCTAAAAATACTAGCTTACATCATGATGATGATGATCAAGAAATTGATGAACATCAAAGTGATATCATTCCCATTTGTAGGTCCATAAGGACACTACATGCCCTAGATCGTATGTGCTTATACGTCGATGCTGAGGAGCATGAGTTGAGGGATATTAATGAACCCGCTAACTAAAAAGATACATTGTTAGATACTAAATTTGATAAATGGTTTGCTGCTATGAATGTGGAAATGCAGTCCATAAAAGATAACCAAGTCTGGGACATAGTTGATCTTCCACCTAATGGTAAAACCGTTGGTAGCAAGTGGCTCTTTAAAAAGAAGATTGACATGGATGGAAAGGTACATACCTATAAAGCTCGTCTTGTAGCGAATGGCTTCACTCAAACCTACAGGGTTGATTATGAAGAAACCATCTCTCATGTTGCAGACATTAAAGCTATTAAGATTCTTAAAGCCATAGCTGCTTTTTATGACTAGGAGATTTGGCAAATAGATATCAAAACTGCCTTCCTCAATGGACATCTCTCTGAAGAGGTCTATATGGTGCAACCTGGAGGGGTTGTCAATCCAAAATATCCAAACCAAGTGATGTGTTTCAAAAGCTTTAAATTTATAAGACGGAAAATACCGATTTATTATATCGAAACACATGGGTAAAAGTATAACCCATGTATGTAGTATAATCTTTTTAGGTAAGAACAGGTCGTCCATAGGGATTTTCGTAGTGTTCGAATAATCAGATGAAAAATAAACTTTAACAGACTTAAAATAAACTGAACTGAATTCAATAATGAGAAAGATGACTACTCGGATAATTTCATATAACTCATAAGCAATGGTGATAGTTACAATCTTAATCTTAAGACTTTAATTTAACAAAAGGGTTTTCTTGTCAGAAAGTGTTTTCATAAATTAACTTGTTTAACTTAAGACTTATATTTAGCTAACTCGATCAAATGTGTCACTTAAATAATCCAGTTACTATTATCGAATATATTTTGTTTATCAAATAATATAGGTGGATTTCACGTCACAAATGATAAAGATCATACACAAATCTTTAAAACTATATAATTCACAACGGGTCTTTCGACCTATACCGGTGTGAGTATATAATCAAAGTTTGATTAATCAACAGTAATAATAAGATTAGACGCGATAGGATTTTAAACAAAGCTTAAGATGAAACAAGATCGTTAAATTATACCAAACACTTATTCCATATATTTATTTCACCAGTAGTCCATGATAATTTATCCTCGTCATGGCTAATGAGTCCAAAACAAAAATAAGAAGAATATCAAGAAACATTCAATGTACTCGTGTAAGAATATGGATCAAACTCTACCCGTAACAAGTATAGAATCGTAGTACAACCTTTATTCCTTCTAAATATTATGATGTTCTTCTTTGTTCTTCGTGGTTTGATCTTCAATCTTCAACTTCAAGTGTTTATGAAAAGTGGGAATGAGAATTGATGGAATTGGGATGTATGAGTAGATTGTTTGATGAGAATGATTGAGTTTAAGATATCAAAAAGTATGTGAAATTCGTCTCTATTTATAGGTTGAAATTGGGTTGAAGTGCGGGGCATAAGAAATATTGTGCGGCGTACTTTGGTTAAGTCGGTAGGAATTTCATTAATGCTGCTAGGATGTGCGGCGCACAAAGGAAATTGTACGGCGTACTTGGTGAGTTAATACAGACTTTATTTAAATATCTTTAATTCTTGGACTCGGTATGAAGTGCGGCGCATAAAGGAAATGTGCGGCGTACTTTTGGACTTTTTCAGCTTTGGTCCTTTCTTTTCTTCTATCTTGCTTCTCAATAACTATAAACACTTGATCTTTGTTCTTTTTGAGCTTAGGATATCTTCAAGTGAACCTGCACATAATTCATGCTATTAAGTATTGAAAGTTCACGAGAAATGATCAAATATATATAAATAACGCCGCCAAAAATATGTATAATTAAGGCGTTATCAAATCCCTCCACACTTAGCTGTTGCTTGCCCTCAAGCAATTAAAGCAAGAAAAACAAGATCATTTATTGTGACGTAGAGAAAATTTAGATTTCACAAGTGTTTACTGGTTTAGATAACTTTCAGGTATAGACACATAACATAGCACCTCACAAAGGAATATGTTTGATTTTTAATTCACTCGAGCCACTCAAATAGGGTTTATATTTGTGAAGACACTCATATGCGCGACCATAATCTAGATAGCTACCATAGGCTTGTACTAGACACATAAACATGACTGATGGGGCGTGAGCACCAACAAATCTCAAGGGTATAACATTATACAGATGTGGTGAATATAATATACTGATCTTCTTGTGCCGGAAACTTAAGCCTGAACCTTAAACTTTTATTATTTATTTATTTTTAGTGCCAATGTGATCAACTAAAGGCTGGCACAAACATCTTCCTATTCAACATGAATTTCTTTAGCGGAATACCACTAAAAGGGAGTGATGAATACAGGTGCTTACAGGATTTATTTCACCTCATAACATATAATTTTGTCTATAAATTAATCTCACTGTGGTCTAGTAAATGATAATCAAGCACAAGTTCTAGAGTTACTAAATTACCGGCTCACTCGGATATAATTTTCAACCAATACCATTGCTTCAGAAAAAGCAACAAATTATAAATACACAGCCGTAACGACGGATGAGACACTTGGAATTTCATTCAAACCTTAACTAGAACAAGCTAAAGGAATCAATTATCTTGGGTACCAAAGATGTATATCCGAATTCTTTTAAAGCTTAATTCTCACAATTTAGTGGACTGGTTTTGTGCTAGTTATAGTGTCTATCCGGTTGGACTTGCCTTACTAAGAGCATATTTTATATTTAAAAGAAAAGCAAATATATATATATATTTAAGAGATTTTCATAAAAAATTAGTTGAAATTTTTTTGGTAGGGCAAACATTGAGAGATATGTTTAATATTTCTTATTTGGCTCCCCTCCACACTTAAGCTGAACATTGCCCTCAATGTGATAACTGATAAACTAGAAAATAGGGAAAATTAAGGAAAAACGATACTTCCTGTGGAATAGAGAAATGTAGCTGCGAGAGAGCTATCCTTGAGCAAACGTTAGAATTTTCCAGGCCTAAGCTATATTACCTGCATAAGTAAAAAGCACATAAAAAGAAAATTTTGTTAATTTTTTTAGAAAAATAAAACAAAGAGGATATGAGTGGAGGAGGGACTCCTCCACACTTAAGTAAAGCACAGGTTGCCTCCCGAGAAGCGCTTAATTATTAAAAGAGTCGTTAGCTAGACTCCTACCTTTGGAGTTTATTTTTTCGGAAAGAAGGGAGTGACTGCTTCCCTATGGTCATTATAATCTTCTTCTTCATGATATAGCTTCAGTCGATGGCCGTTAACAATGAATGTTTTTCCATCTTTTCCATATAGTTTAACATATCCGGATGGATATGGATGTTTTACTATGTATGGTCCTAGCCAGCGAGATCTGAGTTTCGGCTGTTTGAATTTATATTTTGAATGAAAGAGCAACACTTTGTTTCCATGTTTGAATTCTTTTCTCATCTTGAGTTTTGTGTCATGCCAAACTTTAGTTCTTGCCTTGTATAAACGAGAGTTTTCATAGGCTTGATGTCTGAGTTCGTCTAACTCGTATAATTGAAACATTCTTTTCTCACCAGCAGTGATGAGATCTGGGTTATAGTTTTTTAGGGCTTAGTATGCACGGTGTTCAATTTCAAATGGCTGGTGGCAGTTTTTACCGTATACAAGCTTGTACGGTGTTGTTCTGGTAGGTGTTTTGTAAGCAGTACGAAAAGCCCACAGAGCATCATCAAGTTTTCTTGACCAGATGGCAGGATTATCTTTAACAGTCTTTTCAAGAATTCTTTTAAGGGCTTTGTTTGTATTTTCAACTTGACCAATTGTTTGAGGGTGGTATGATGTAGAGAATCGGTGGTTAACTCCATATCTTTTCATGTTTTTTTTCCATTATCTTGTTGCAGAAATGAGTTCCTAAGTCGCTTATAAGAGCTTTGGGCATTCCTAAACGACAGAATAGTTTCTTCAAAAAAGTAATAACAACTCTGGCATCATTTTTGATAGATCTTGTGCTTTGGCCCATTTAGATACATAGTCGACAATGACTATGATGTATTCAAATTTGTTTGATTTCGGAAAGGGTCCTATTAAATTGATACCCCATATGTCGAAAATTTCACATACTTGAATGCTATTTAAGGGCATCTCAACATGTTTTGAAATTTTTCCTGTCTTTTGACATGCTTCGCAAAGGCAAACTTGAGTATGAGCTTCTTTGATGATGGTTGGCCAGTAAAAACCTAAGTCTAAGACCTTTTAAGCGGTTGTATTTGGTCCATAATGTCCACCGGTGGGTTCGTGATGACATTGATCTAAAATGGTTTGGGTTTCTGGTCCATAGACACAGCATCTGATCATACTGTCAGAGCATACTTTGAAGAGGTAGGGTTCCTCCCAGAAGTAGTGTTTGAGGTTAGATAAAAATTTATTCTTTTGCTGGTACGTCATTCCTTTAGGTATGATATCACGTACCAAATAGTTTGCAAAGTCTGTGAACCATGGTTCATCTCTAGTGTTTATTTCTATGAGAGTTTCTCCGGGAAAGTTATCGTCGACTTCACTAGCATCACTTGTTTCATCATTTTTAATCCGAGAAAAGTGGTCGGCGGTAACATTTTCTGTACCTTTTCTGTCTTTAATTTCGATATCAAATTCTTGTAAGAGCAGTATCCAACGAATAAGGCGTGGCTTAGCATCTTGTTTCTTGAATAGGTGCCTAAGAGCTGAGTGATCAGTGTGCACGATCGTCTTTGATAATACCAGATAGGATCGGAATTTGTCAAATGCAAAGACTACAGCCATAAGTTCTTTTTCAGTGATTATATAGTTTTGCTGAGCTACATTGAGAGTTTTGCTCGTAAAGTAGATTGGGTGAAAGTTTTTACCATCTTTTTGACCTAAGATTTCTCCAACTGCGAAATCACTTGCATCACACATGAGTTCAAGCGGAAGATTCCAGTTTAGGCTTACGATCACAGGAGCACATGTGAGCTTTTCTTTTAACAATTTGAATGCGTTGTGACATTCGTCATCGAATTCGAATGGGGTATCTTTTTCAAGCAACTTGGTGAGAGGACGGCCGATTTTTGAGAAATATTTAATGAATCTTTGGTAGAAACCGGCATGTCCTAGAAAACTTCTAATACTATTGATATTAGTGGGGGTGGAAGTTTAGAGATTACGTTGATCTTTTCTTTGTCGACTTCGAGTCCCGCTTTGGATACCTTGTGATCAAGCACAATTCCTTCTTTTACCATGAAGTGACATTTTTCCCAGTTAAAGACAAGATGTGCATCTTTTCAACGTTGAAGCATTTTATCAAGATTGTTCAGACAGTTGTCGAAAGAGTTTTCAAAGATAAAGAAATCGTCCAGGAATACTTCGATGGATTCTTTGATCATGTCATGAAATATAGCGAGCATGCACCTTTGGAAAGTAGCTGGAGCATTACATAAACCGAAAGGCATTCTTCTATAAGCGAATGTACCAAAAGGACATGTGAACGTTGTTTTTTCTTGGTCCATAGGATTGATTGGTATTTGAAAATATCCAGAAAAACCATCGAGGAAACAGAAGTATTTATTTCTTGCGAGTGTCTCTAACATTTGATCCATAAGTGGCAAAGGGAAATGGTCCTTCGCGGTTGCCTCATTGAGTTTACGATAATCTATGCATACTCGCCAACTTGTAACAGTTCTTGTCAGGACAAGTTCATCTTTTTCGTTAGTAACAACTATAATACTACCTTTCTTGGGTACAAAATGAATGGGACTCACCCAAGGGCTACCGGCGATTAGATAAATGAGTTTAACTATTTCTTTTTTCACAACTTCTTACATGTTTGGGTTTAATCGTCTTTGTTTTTGCACAACTGGTTTTTTGTCTTCCAGGAGTTGAATTTTATGTTTACAAAAAGACAGACAGATTCCAAGAATGTCTGTGGTTTTCCAAGCAAAGGCTTGCTTGTGTCTTTTAAGAAAATAGATTAGTTTATTTTTGTTTTCTTCAGAAAGCTGAGATGATATGATTACCAAAAGAAAAGAGGGTTCTTCCAAGAATGCATATTCCAAGTTATTAGGAAGAGGTTTGAGTTCAAGATTTGTAAGAGGTTCTTCAAGAGATGTTTTGATCTTGTAATCGGTGTTAAAGGTGATTCTTTCAAATGGTGGTTCTTCGGTGTCAGATTCGGATTCAGAATTTTCATCTGCAGTCATTGCCATGAATTCATCGAATTCAGCAAAGAGTTTTTCTTCGAGGATGGTTCCTTCGATGGAATGGAGGATTTCACTACATTCATCGAGAAGAGCATCAAAATCTTCTTCTAAGATTTCGTCAATGACATCGATATTAAACATGTATCATCGTTTGAATATGAGTGTTTCATAGCAGAATCGATGTGAAAGATCATTCATTTAGTTCTAACTCCGAGATTGATTTGCTTCTTTTTAACTCGAATAATTGCATCGGTAGTGTGAAGAAAAGGTCTTCCTAAGACAAAGGTAACTTTACTGTCTTCTTCCATTTCGAGAATAACGAAATCAGCAAGGAAGGTGAATTTACCAACTTCAACGAGCATATCTTCAGCTATTCCAATAGGATATTAGAATGATCAGTCGGCTAATCTTACGCTTATTTTAGTAGGTTTGAGAGTTTCGAGAGATAACTTCGCATATAAGGAATACGGCATGAGATTTATGCTAGCACCAAGGTCGACTAGAGCATTACATGAGAACGCTTTGTTGAAGATACATGGAATGAGAAAACTTCTAGGGTCTTCAAGTTTTGGTGGAACTTTATTTTGAAGTATGGCAGAACTTTCATCGCTTAGGAAAGTGGCTGAGATTTGTTCGATTTTATGTTTGTTACTTATGAGTTCTTAAGAAATTATGGAGTCTGTTAGGACCCCTTAGATCGTTATTAAGACTCATCTAGGATAATAAAAACATCAAAGATTAACAATTATGCAGCGGAATAACAATAACAAGAACAATGATGTTTAACAAGGTTTTTTTATTCAAACGTTTTCCCTATTACCCCAACTATAACTTGGGGCTACTAACTACTACATAGACGTTTATAATATGTCTATTACTAACTAACTACTAACTATGGTGTACACACACACACCTTTACTATTCGACTCTCATCAGTCGACTATGCAATGGATGATGCAAACTAACATGCCTAGACCTCCTTTTATAGGACAAGGAGTCTAAGGCTTACATGAAAACTAATAAAGATAATTAATAAGTAAATCATTCTAATACTTATCTTTATCTTTGACCATATCTTCAGAATCTTCCAATTCTTATCTTTTGAAGACTTCATTAATTTAATGACTTTTGGCCTTTTAGGTTTCCATCTTGTTTCATTCTTATATTTATTTTGTCTCATCAAATCAATAATCCCAACAATCTTCCCTTATTTGATGATGACAAAACAAACAAAGTCGCGTATGAACTTCCCTTTAATTAGAGAAGTTGAGATGTAATCATCTCCTTGAATGAAACAAAATCTTCAATGCTTCCCCTTGATTTAAGATCTCCTTGAACATGTCACCACACATAAATAAGCTGCAAATCAATAAACCTGTAATCTTCTTCCCCTTTTTGTAATCATCTAATAGGGGTCTTTTGTAGATATGCAACTTGTAAATACCTCCCCTCAAGTGGTGCATGTAGATGGTTAAACATTTAATCAATAAGCTTCCCCTGAAACCCATATGTTTACCATCTCTTGAATCTCGAACTCTGTAGGCTCTATGTAGTGATTACTGATGAAGAAAACTGAGTATAACGAATTTGATGAAGAAGTAGAATCTACCAAACTTGTGTCTTATGTCTTGCACTATCCACGTGACGTCGAACTTATAAATAAATCTGTGAAATATAAGTAGACCGCAACCTCTTGACAAAAACCTCATCTTCTATGAGACACATACTAAGTGATAGCAAATGTGAGCATTGAGCACCATAAGAAAAATCACACACCTTTGCTAGATTTTGACAAGTCTTCATCACACCATTGTAAGCACGAACAAGTTATCTTTAAAGTCAATGTCCTGCTATAAACACGACTTTAAGATATGATAAGAACACGCATCTGTGAAACTCAACTACAACATCAAATAAGTGATAATCAATCGTCTTCGTAATCACATCTTCAAAAAAATCTCCAAAAATACGAGCCATAAATCAATAAGAATAAACTGTTGTGAGAAACAGTTCCATCCGAGATCCAAACGCGTCTGTTGTCCAACATCGGACAAAGCTAGCAGCATTAACTCATAAACATGGCAGCACTAATAACCAACGAACAATACTAACCAAATCAAGCATGCTATCAGTACTAAATTCATACCTGGCAGTATCAACTTTGGGCGAGCAGTACTAATAACTTGTGAGCAGTACTAAGTTTTACATGGACAGTACTAACTTGAAATTGATAGCAGTATTAACTTCACATTTATTAGTATATATATGGAAGTTATACTAGGATCAAACACAATCCCTAAAAATCTGCAACTAACTACCATAATCCACGTATCCATATTCAATACCATGATCCACACAAATCATATCTAAATCTGCTTCTTAACCACAATACTTCCATAACATACGTAGCCATTTGTGCTTCTCCACCCATCATCTCCTTATTATTAGGGTTTCAACCCTAATCTTATATTAGATACGCAGCTTCTATACACCATAACCCTTTGAAGCATCTTTTATCCAGCACCCATAAGTGATGAACCTGCTACCTTCTGCTTCACGTCAGGTTTGCCAAGCAGTACTAATGTTGTATACCTGCGTTTCTATCAACAGTATCCAATGATATCACATCCAAAACCATATCATTACGTTAAAGAACCTGTGGTTAGCAAACTGATCGAAAAACCCATACACAACCAGTAGCAATCAACAAACACCAAACAACATCAATCAAAAAAAAAAAAACATCAGAAAAAATCAAGTGTGAATAAGTTGGTTAGCTCCACAAACAGTTCATGGTCGTAAGGATTTGTAATGGCAAAAGTAATAACTTAAGAATTGGATAAAGTAGTTCAAGTAAGGCATTAAGATTCTGCAGAGTGGTAAGACACGATTGTGTTTCTAGGCCTTTTTAACGGATTCCGGTGATTGTCGGGTTCAAGTTCATACTCGTGTCATATTGGATACCATTAAGCCCACTCATTTATAATTCATTATTTGCATAAAGAAGCGTCCTAATTTATGTAAATAATGAATTGATAAACTTATGGTTCGGTGATTTACAATTTATTTATTTAAATGAAGAGGCGTCCCAATCCTTTCAAATAAAGAGATTTTAAATCATCCTACTTAATAATTTCTGATGCAATACGCGTACTCACTTAACCTTCAAGGTGGTGGATAACATGACAATGCAGTTGTTCTAATGAGCATGGGACGAGCGTTTAAAACTCGTCTTCGGAGACGGAAAGTAAAACAATCAGGGGAAATCATCATCGTGTTCAAAATAGTTGATTAGCACACGGTTCAAGTAAATAAGATAAAGGTCTCTATGAACGAGTCAACATAGCAATTATCATATCAATCTTCCTATTACAAGTCCCGCCCATACAAGACTTGTAATACTTAGATTCATACATAATCTGTGGAGTCTGTTAGGACCCCTTAGATCGTTATTAAGACTCATCTAGGATAATAGAAACATCAAAGATTAATAATTATGCAGCGGAATAACAATAACAAGAACAATGATGTTGAACAAGGTTTTCTTATTCAAACGTTTTCCTTATTACCCCAACTATAACTTGGGGCTACTAACTACTCCATAGACATCTATAATATGTCTATTACTAACTAACTACTAACTATGGTGTACACACATACACCTTTACTATTCGACTCTCATCAGTCGACTATGCAATGGATGATGCAAACTAACATGCCTAGACCTCCTTTTATAGCACAAGGAGTCTAAGGCTTAAATGGAAACTAATAAATATAATTAATAAGTAAATCATTCTAATACTTATCTTTATCTTTGACCATATCTTCAGAATCTTCTAATTCTTATCTTTTGAAGACTTCATTAATTACGACTTTGGTCCTTCTTGTTTCCATCTTGTTTCATTCTTATATTTATTTTGTCTCATCAAATCAATAATCCCAACAGAAATTTTCCATAGTTGGGCATTCTGGCTAAAACATCGACAAGAGGTACGTTGATTCGAACGGTTCGAATCATGTCGAGGAATTTTCCATATTGGGCTTCCATTTTCTCTTTTCTGAGGCATTGAGGATATGGGATTTTTGGTTTGTAAGGTTTGGGTATTGGTGTTTCTTTGATTGGTTTTGGTTCTTTAGGTTTGGGTTGAGGTGTAGGTTCATTATCTTCATCATCGCTATCAAAGTTGATAGGAGTTTCAGAATCGTTTTGTTGGTCATTTGGGTTGACTGATAGGTCATAGGTTTTACCACTTCGTGTAAATACAACATTTACATGTTCGTTTTAAGCTTGTGGTGGTTGGTAAGGTTTAGATGAGCTACCTTTTAGGTTAGTTTGAGTGTTACTGGGAAGAGATCCAGAAGGTCGACCAAATTGCTTGTCAGCAAATCTGTCGAATTTAGCTTCGAGATTTTGGATTGATGCTTGATGATTTTTAGTTGTTGTTTCGAGTTTGTTTTTGAGATCCATAAAAGTATCTTTGACAAAATAATTGGTCGAGTGTAGAGCTTTTATGAAATCGCTTAGTTGTTTTTGAAGGTCAGGTTTATCTTCAGAGTTAGATTGATAATTGTCTCGGTTGTAATCGTTTCTTCTGCTTGAACGCCAATTATCGCGTTTTGAATCACGGTCACGGTAATCATTGTAAAAATGAGTACGACGAAAGGTTTACATGAATTTTTCTTCTTCTTCACGGGACATGGGTATGTCATCATCGTCAGGGTTTAGTTGTTTTGAACGAGATTGAAATTCTTTATACTGAGCATCCATTTTCATGGTCATGGCATCCATTCGGGCTATAAGTTTGTCAGTGTCAGAATTACTACTACCTTCATCGGTGAAAGCAACGGTTTTCTGAAGAGATGTTTTGTTTTTTAATTTTTATCCTAGTCGAGCTTGAGTAAGACTTTGTCTTCGAGAAGCTGATAAGCTTAATTGGGAGTTTTATAGAGGAAAATACCACCAGTTGTGGCATTTAGAACTTCTTGGGTTATTTCGTTAAGGCCATAGTAAAAGATTTTTATGATATTGCCTTTGGACATATTGTGATCATGGCAGTTCCTGAGCATTTCCTTTATACGAATCCAGGCATCGGTTAGAGATTCGTTTTCATGTTAGAAAAAGGCTCAGATTTGTCCAAGGAGTCGATCGAAAAGAGCTGGGTGAAAGAATCGGCTAATGAAAGCGGTTCGAAGTTCATCCCACGTTTTGATAGTTCCTTCGTTGATTTCGTCCAGCCATGTTTTTGCTTCACCCGTGAGTGATAGGGGAACATCATCAGGCGGACAGCTTCATTCTTGGTGTCTCTGTATTTAAACATATCACATATTTTGAGGAATTCATGAATGTGTTTGTGAGGATCGGTTTTGATTCTACCATCGAATTGGTTTCCTTTGACAAGAGTCAAGTGGTTACCTTTAATGGCAAATTCGTTTGCGGTTTTAGGAATGGTGATTGCGGAACCAAGAGTCGGAGCGACGACATGGTCGGCAGCCCACATGGGTTCATCATCCATATGATTAAGGTTTTGAAAGGTAACGAGAAAGTGACGGAAGTAATTGATGTCGAGAATTGGCGCGTAGACAACTCTCAGCTGTTGAGGTGCGTTGTTTCTTTGTTCGAATGGAACTCTTCTGTTTCATCGACGAAGTCTTCGATTCAGAGTACGTTCGGGTTCAGGTAATGGTTCGACAAGTTCAGAGTTGGAAGCACGTGTATGCATCCAAAGGAGAATTTGTTTGGGTCAGTTTGCTAGAAAACTGTACGACGATTTTTGAAAAAGAAGGAATGTTAAAATTATTTTAAAAGTTTGATTACAAAATAGCTTTGAAATCCCTGGCAGCGGAGCCAAAAACTTTGATGTGTTTCAAAAGCTTTAAATTTATAAGACTGAAAATACCGATTTATTATATAGAAACACACGGGTAAAAGTATAACCTACGTATGTAGTATAATCTTTTTAGGTAAGACCAGGTCGTCCATAGGGATTTGCGTAGTGTTCGAATTATCAGATGAAAAATAAACTTTAACAGACTTAAAATAAACTGAACTGAATTCAATAATGAGAAAGATGACTACTCGGATAATTTCATATAACTCATAAGCAATGGTGATAGTTACGATCTCAAACTTAGGACTTTAATTTATAAAAAGGATTTTCTCGTCAGAAAACGTTTTCACAAATTAACTTGTTTGACTTAAGACTTATATTTAGCTAACTCAATCAAATGTGTCACTTAAATAATCCAGTAACTATTATATCAAATCTATTTTGTTTATCAAATAACATAGGTGGATTTCTCGTCACAAATGATAAAGATCAAAGACAAATTTTTAAAACTATATAGTCCATAACGGGTCTTTCGACCTATACCGGTGTGAGTATATAATCAAAGTTGATAATCGAAGTTTATAAGATTGGACACGATAGGATTTTAACATAAGCTTAAGATTAACAAGATCGTAATTATACCAAACGCTTATTCATTATATTATTTTCACTGAGTAGTCATGAGAGATTTAGCCTCTCATGGCTATGAAGTTCATAACAAAATTAAGTAGGATAACAAGATACATACTATGTCCGGGTAAGAATATGGATCAAAATTCTACCCGTAACAAGTATAGAATCGTAGTACAACCTATATTCTACCAAATATTATGATGTTCTTCTTTGTTCTTCGTGGTTTGATCTTCAATCTTCAAGTATTTGTGGTGTTTGTGGAATGAAATGATAGATGAGAGGATGGAATGGTTTTGATGAAGAGATGATTGAGTTTGAGATATGAAAAAGTGTGAAATTCGGCTCTATTTATAGGCTGAGTGGGAGTCGAAGTGCGGCGCACAAGAAATATTGTGCGGTGTACTTTTTCTAAGTCGGTGGGAATTTCATAAATGCTTCATAAAGGGCTTGTTATTCGAGAGCAGGAGCAAGCATCTACACCAATAACTTCTTCAAAGGACAAGGGTAAAGGAATCATGGTTGAAGAACCTTTGAAGATGAAGAAGAAAGATAAAGTCCTCTTTGATGAACAAGAAACTATAAGGATACAAGCTTAATTTGATGAAGAAGAGAGGATTGCAAGAGAAAAAGAAGAAGCCAATGCTGCCTTAATTGCACAATGGAATAACCCGAGAGGCTGTCACTACCCCGCTGGTCATCAAATGGTGTGTTTGGTAACGGGTTTAATATAGTGAAGGAATTAGAGATTTGGTGTGAATCGTCTAACCCTTATGGTATAGTGTGTTTAGATTATGGAAATATGGTGTTTGAGGTCTGGAAATGGTGGTGGATCAGTGGTGATTCGTGGTGGAGAGTGGTGGTAACATGGCGAGATAAAGGGGTGTTTGGATCAAAGGATCCAAGGACCCTCACCACTCATTCCTCCTCTCCACTTTGATTTTAGAGATTGTATGTGTGAGATATCAAGTTCCCTGGCACAAATGAGGGTATTTATAGGCTAAGAAAATACTTGGGGGCCAAGTTGCGCGTGTATGTGGTCATTTTTAGGCTAAATTCATGTATTTACTGCATCATTTTATTTTGTACTGCGTACTTTGGGATTTATGAAAAGTGTGCTGCACTTATTTAAAAGTGCGGCGGTTTTGGTGCAATTTTAGCTTTTGAACTAAAAACCAAAGTTGTAGAGAATTCCTTCCCAGTCGCGTGGGCTGTTAAATCGCGTCAATCCGAGTTTGTATGCTCAAGTTATGGCCAAAACAATGGACAGGTGTCGGGAGATCTTTAACTTGAATTCTTTCTTCATTTAAGCTCCAATTCTTCGTATATTCTTCCGTTTCCTTCCATGACACGTCTCATGAACCTACAATAGCAAATATAGTCTATTAAGTATCGAAAGTTCTTATAATTAACCAAAATAGATATATAAAAGTATTGATAACGCATATAGAAATATGTATAAAATGCGTGTTATCACTAGGATAGATTCGGAAGAAAGAAAATACAGAAAACTAAATACGCAAACAGAATACGAAAAAATTAAATTTGCTGCTATATCAGAAAATCGATACGCCGTATCCAGTAAACTGAATACGCCGTATTGATGTTTGATGTCGAATACGCTGTATTGGTTTTGAAAGTGGATACGCCGTATTGGATACGCCGTATTCAATGGGATGAATACGCCGTATTCAATGGGATGAATACGCTGTATTCAGTATTCGATCAGAAGAAAAATAGCACTTAAAAATAATGTAGAAAAACAAATGAACACACAAATATGCAAAATAATACAGATGCAGAATAACACACTAAAACACAAAACAATCAAAACACATAATGATAAACTAATATACATTATAATTAACTAATAAAAACTAAATCTAATCTAAAATACTAATAAACAAGTATTAAACAATTTCACTCCCCGGTAGCGGCGCCAAAAACTTGATGCGTATCGGTGGGTATAGGTAATTTATTTATCAAGTTTTACTATTTATATTTTGCCGACTTTACCTATTAACTAACACTAACGGGCAGTGTACCCGATCAATTGTAGGTTCATTGGTAAGTAGGGTGTCGATCACTAAAAGTGAGCGTTAATACTTAAGTCTATTGGTATTTTAGTTATCTAGGTTTGTTCTAATTAATTCTAATTAAACCTAAACTAACGCAAAATCAGGGTTTTCAGCCTGAGAGTCTGGCACGGGTTTTGGTTTAATCTAAACTAAAGAAGACAATTAACACACACAAGTAAATAAACAAACGATAAAGAAGCGGTCAAGCACTAATGTAAGGAAAACATATTAGCCAGTTTAATCAAATAGAATGTAAAAATTGTTTATGTGTGCAATGATTTTATTACTTCATTGGTGGTATATCATTCCAAAGCTAGGTGGTACTTCTCCCTAAACTCGAGGTTTGTATTGCAGTTAATTCTGTTACAGTTAACCTAAACCCGCATAAAGCTCACACTGTTGATTATAATTTACCTAGGAGACAACATTGGTGAATATCGAAACCTAACTCATCGAGGCTTTACCAACTTATGTCCAATCGTTATTTATATACTGGTAGTCCACGGTTCGAGTACTTCCCAAGGAAACAGAACGTTATTTATAATCCTAAGTCACCACTTAGTCTACCTATTCACTTAACCAAGGGCAGAAACAGGGGAATAAATATGTAGTCCTATTAATCCAGAGTCACATAGATAAGTTGTATGTAGTATTTATCCCAAACTCTAGTCTACATATCTGTAATCCTAGATACAGTTGAATGATAAATAAAACATAATCGAAACATAAACGGGTATGGAGTAATAAACATAATCAACATGCAACGAATAAGTAAACAATCGATATAAACAAACCAAACATTAAATTATCATAGACGAATTAAGATAACAAAACGTTATGCTAACTGAACACTTATAGCAGAGGATAGAGATTACAAGAGTTTTCCTATTGAATTGAGGCACTTGCAGGACCTTCTTTGCTTCTAAAATCGTTTGTAGATCGTACTTGGTGGTTAAGAGCTTCTAATGCATATTGAAAACTGAATTTTCGGTTTTCTATTTATAGGCTATGAAAACAAGTCGATACGTCGTATTGGAGGGGTCCGATACGGCGTATTGGGGTAACTTGGCGTGGGCTCCACGATTATTTTATTCTGAAATATTTATTAACTTCCACTAAATACGGCGTATAGACTATTTTGGATACAGCGTATTGGCTGTAAAACGTGCTTGTTCAGAATGTTGACCAAAGTATCTTATATGGCGTATCTGCTGATGCGGATAGGCGTATTCATCAAAGTCAGGAAATGGTCTTGATCTTGTCTAAGTCTTGGAAAATAGCGTATCTGTCTATAATGATACATCATATTCTTCAAATTTAGTAGACTTTCTCGATCTTCATCATTTATGCTCCAAAACACGTTTTTATCCATTTTTTTGCCAAATGCTCGAGAATATCTAAGATTCACACAGATAAGCGATTAAGTATCAAATTTTATATAAAACAATATAAAATGAGCAATATAAATGGGATAAATAATTTTAATAATGTGATGTTATTTGATGTCATCAGGAAGTTAACATGAATTTGATGGATGCTAAGTAATAGAAATAAGGCTCATGTGTGGCCTTACGACATCCTTTCGAACGTTGAAACTTTTAAGTACTTGGTGACTCAAATCTCTGTTGTAAATAATGACACAAAATATTTGAAGGGAATTCATTACTTTTATTAGTCGTGTAGAAAGATTTACATCATTTTAAACATGATCACTTATTTTGCTACACTTAGTAAACAATGACTTGAAAATAATAAATTGTAAGCTTTACGTGTAAAACTTACGGAGGCTTGAACCCTTCACTGTACGGAAGAATGAATAATTGGAGGTGTCTGTTATCTTGTAGAGTCCTCCTTCGTATGCTCCACTTATGATGTGAGGTCCTTTCCATACTTACTTTTTGTCGGTTTCGTTGTGGCTTGACAACGGTACGAAATCTCCTAGGCTGAATGTGGAACGCCCGTTTCATGTATCGTGATACCTTCGTAGCTTGTTTTGGTAGTAGGCCTCTTCGATTAAGTCCACCTCTTTTCCTTCGTTCCTCTTTTTTCAGCCATTTCCTGTGTTAGGGATTCTTCTTTTTCAAATGTGAGGTTCGTAACCTTTGGAATTATTGCCGCCGACCCAAAAGTTAGGATAAACGGAGTCTCTTTTTGACTATTACTTGGCAAGGTTCTATGTACCCATAGGATTCGAGGCAGATCGTCCACCCATCCTTGTTGGCTTCGAACCAATTGTTTTTTATGTAGTTCATTATTTTTACATGCTCTGTGATTGGGGATAAAGATTGGTGTATCTGTAGCCCTTTACAAAAGTTTGAGAGAATTCCTTCTGTAAACTGCTTTTCGTCCTTCGAAGTGATCCTTCGAAGTGATCATTTGGGGACTCTGAATATGCAAAAACAAATGCTCCCATATGAAATTCTCTGCTTGTCTTGCCAATTTGCTGTGGTTAGAGGCTTCGCTTCAACCTACTTGGTGAAATTTTCGATGGCTAAGCCAAGAATTCGACGGCTATGGCCAAGAACTTTAAGCCTCCCGGAGCCGTTGGTAGGGGTCCGACAATGTTGATCCCCTAGTGACTAAATGGCCAGCCATTTTTTACCGCGGTTACGTCATTGGCATCCTTGTTGCTATAGAATATGTTTGAAATCGTGTACAGTATTGAATTGCCTCTGCAGCATCCCTATATATTGATGGCCAGTAGTAACCTTGCTTCATAACCTTTACAACAATGGAACAAGGCTCCACATTAAATCCGCAAGAACCTTCGTGTATTTCTTGAATGACGTTTTTAGCCTGTGAAGGGCTTATGCAATGAAGCCATGGTGTCAGGAAAGACTTTTTCTATAAGCTTCCTTTGATTAGCTTGTATTGGGGGGCCCTAATTTGGACTTTTTTGGCCTCCTTTGGGTCCTCCGGTAGTAAACCACTTAATAGATACTCATAGATGGGAGTCATCCAATTTTCTTTTGTCTCAGCTGTGATCTTTGACACTTCCTTGCTGTTTATCGACATGTTTGCTAAAACTTCTACCAACATCCCCTTGGTTAAGTGTTTGAAGGTCATGAAGGCCAACTTGCTAAGGGCATCTGTCTTCTTGTTTTGGTTTCTTCGAATGTACTTCATTGAATAGGTGTTGAAATTCTTTAGGACTTCCTTTGTTTTTTCTAAGTATTGTTTTATGACGGGTTGTCTGGCTTCGAAGAGACCTTTGACTTGGTTGGCCACTAGCTGGGAGTCTATGAAGATAGCCAGGTCTCTTATTTCCATTTCTTCTTCTATTCGCAGACCTACCAATAATGCTTCGTATTCTACTTCATTATTGGTTGTTTTGAATTCAAACTTTAAAGCATACATGTACTCCTTTCCTTTAGGACTGACTAACATTAGACCGGCACTCAAACCATCAGAGCTTGATGCTCTGTCGGTATACAGCTTCCATGTGCTTTCTGACTTCGGTTCTTTGTTTGCTGCTTCGAGTTTCTTGGTTTCCATGTCTTTATATTTTGCGAAAGGTGTTTCAGCTAGAAAATCTGCTAATATTTTCCCTTTGACAGAGTTATGTCCTTTAAACTCTATGTCATGTTCCCCTAACTCGATGGCCCACGTGGCTATTCATCCTGATTTCTCATGCCTTGCGAGTATTTGCTTAATGGGTTTATCGGTCAATACCCTGATGGGGTGAGCTTGGAAGTACCTTTGAAGTCTTTTTGCAGCATGGACGAGAATGATGACATCAAATAACTTCACTTTTAGAGCATCATGTATCCCATCTAAATTGCTCATTTAACATTATTTATGCATGAATTGGTACTTAATTGTTTATATTTGTTATTTGCAGTAAATATGGAGCAATTGGTAAAGTTTAACTAAAAGGCAGGCATTATGGAGCATAAATGAAGAGTTCAAGAAAGTCTACTGATTTTGACAACCTATACGGCATATCATTCTAGAAGTATACGCCGTATCCAAGACTTTGACGAACTTAAAGACCATTGCCTGACTTTGAAGAATACGCGGTATCCACATCAATGATACGCCATATATAATACTTTCGTCAACGAAGAAGAAAAATCTGGTTTTACCCAATACGTCGTATCCATTAAGAAGATACGGCGTATCCGTGCCCGAACTTCACAAAGACATCCATGAAGAGAAGACTTAATACGCCGTATCCAGAAGCTTTCATACGTCGTTTTGAGAGGCGGTTGATGAATATTCTAGAATATTATAATCGTGGGGCCTACGCTAAATACCCCAATATGCCGTATCCCACATCGGCCAATACGGCGTATCAACCTTTTTCTAGATTTTATAAATAAAAAATGTTAGCCTCACTATTTTAGTGAATTTGGCGTCTTACACGTGAATTGGACTAGCTATAGACCAACTGCTACACGCAGAGACTATTATTGTAAACAAGGTATAGATAGCTTCGTGTTAGGCTATAAATACCCCTCATGACTCTCCATGAGGGGTTGGTTGAATCATTGTGTAAACTTCATTCTTATCTTAATAAAACACATAGTATTCTCCACCATCTCTCTACTTTCTCTCACTAGAAACTAACAATGATATATCTTGTGTTCTTTGATCAACCAAGACCCCCCGAATAAGGTGGTTTTTATATCTTGCTACAAGTGGTATCCCGAGCTAACTGGGGGTGTTTTGTATTTGTGTTTGTTGTTTCGTGGGCTGATGGCTTATTTCAGCTTATTTTTGTGGGCTTATTGTGGGACAATAGCCACGTTCAGTGTTTTATGTTGTGTGGTTGTGAAAAAATTCAAATTCTTTCATCTTGTCCATCTGTTTCATTGAATATAAAAAGGTTTTCATGGCTTTTTGAGGGTGTTTGGTATGCTCAGCTTATTTTGTAGGAAAACAGCTTATCAATAAGCTTATGGGTTTCTTTTGTCTTTGCTTATGTTGTCTTTTTTTCCTAGTTCCGTGCTTTTAAATATCAAAAAGCTTTAAACTTGGTCAGGTTTTAGCTTATCTGGGCTTATCAAGTGTTTGGCTGATTTTGTCCTTTTTTTTCTTTTTCTTCCCATTCTTATTTAAAGCCTTCTGTCCAACTTATTATGGTCTTATCTTCATGTCATATGGTGGCTTATTTTTCTGTTAATTTGCTTATTATGAGCTTATGAGTCAAGGTTTTGAGCCAAAAGAGATAAGAACAAGAAAAAATGGAAAAAGCTGTCAATAGGACAAGAAAAAAACATAGATCCATTTTTTAGGAAAAAGTTGTACAATCTTGTTTTCTTCAGGCGATTTATATATCTTCCTAATTTGGGCGATTTATACATCTGCTACATCAGGCGATTTATACCACCTTCTAGGCAGGCGATTTATACACATTTAAAAGGTAGGAGATTTATACATCTACCAAAGAAGGGCAATTTATACATCAACCAAACCCATACCGAGTCAACTCGGTATTTACCGAGTTGACCCGGGTCGACTCACTGAGTCAGACAGTTCACACCGAGTCAAGAACCAAAAGAAAAAGCCAAGAATGAGAACAAGCAATACAAGACTCATAACATCAATCAACCACATCATAATCAATAGAATCAACATAATCCAACATCAACAGCCATCTACAATCGAATACTACAATCATTCACCAAATCCATCAAACTAATCTTACAACCCATCGTCACTTATCTCCACTTCCTCCAACCTCAAGAATCAAAACTAAATGAAAAATCAAAGATCTCATAATGAGCTTTGGTGGCATCTTTTAAAGATATGTCAAGACCCAAAATGATCTATCCAAACCGAATCAAATCATCATAGATCTTTTGTGAAAGAAAAATCCCTCTTTCAATTTTCGATAATAAAGATTGAGGTATAAAAATAATGTTACACTCAACCTTGGCTTCGGTTAGATGGCACTCAAAATGAAAAACCTCAATACCTACCTGAGACCTATGAAAGATCTTGAAGCCTCGTGTCTCATGTGGTCTTCATGGATTAATGATGAATCAATTAAAATGGGTTTGTATCATATGATATGGGTTTTTGCTGTATGATTAATATCATTTGTTGAGGCTGAGTTTATTCATAAGAGAAGATGATGGGAAAAACAATTTCGTCTACATATGATTTGATAAGAGGAAATAGGGGCAGTTGTGATGTTTAGGTTTATGTATGTGAGAAAAATTAGGGATTTTGGCAGTTATACATCCCTAATTCTTTTCTTGGACCCGAGATATAGGTTTGAGGAGTGGGCTGAGTTTTTGAATTGCGTGGACTTTGTATTCAATCTTTGATGTGGGTCGTGTAGTGCAAAAGATAGCAAGCCGTTTCTTTCTATAACAAAACTCGGGCCGAGTCGTAACTCATAATTGTTGGGCCGGTGATAGTAAACAAAAGTGGGCTGACATATTTTGTTTATTGGGTTGATGATTATTGATTTAGTTGTGTTATCAGATTAAGTCGGGTTTTAAAACAATATCATGACGGGTAATGTATACATGACCGGGTTTTATTACTTGGACGACGATTACTATGCTAAAAAAATTGAGCCGATATCCGTTAACGATCATAACACATCAAAAAAATTCACGAACAACAACACAACAAACACAATACATTACACTAAAAACGATCCTTATCAAGATTAACCTTCACTCTTAAAGGCTAGTATTGAACTTTAGATGACTACGGAGTTTTTCATATGATGTTACTTATTTGGAATTGAAGTAGGATCTCTCAGGGAGTGTACTTATTTTGTCTTCGATTACTTCTACATCTACAACGAATATGACTTGTTCGGGCATATACGGTTTGTGATGAAGACTTGATTTATCTAGTTATACCTGATGTAAGGAGTTACATTGTATTACTCACGGGTTATAGCTATCACTTTAAGGAGTTACATTGTAGTACTTAGTGTCTCACGTAGGTGAGGAGTTTTTTAAGAGGTGTTGTATTTTTTGTATACTTTGGTGCGGTATATGGTACTTAGAGATTTGCCTCTGCACTGTTCTTTGTCACACATATAGTACAAGATTAAGTCACAAGTCGGGAATTGTGCTTTATTCTCAGGTTCGTTTCATCGGGTTGTCTCCATCAGTGGTCATCAGTATTAGCCTACAATAGATAAGGGGATTTAGATTGGGTTGATCAAGAGAGATTTGTAAAGAGAGTATTTTTTTCTTTCTTTTCCAACATCTTCTCACAGAGTATTGCTTATGCAATCACGGGTTATGATGCTAAGTAAGCAGTTCCAGTTGGCATATGATGTACACATGTGTAGGATGATTCCTCACTTAGTCATCATCCTGGAGGGAGAAATGTGTACATCCGGTACTTAGTTGCTTTTTATGTTACAGTTTCGACTACATAGAGGGATAAATTACGTACATTCGGGACTTAGTTGACTTTGGTGTAGCAATTTATATCTGCACGTTCCTGGAGGGAGAAAAGTGCATTTCCGGGTCTTAATTGATTTTGGTGCTACGGTTTCGACTTCGGTAAAGGGATAAAGTGTGTACTTTGGGACTGGAATGCTTCCTAAGTGAGTCGATGTTGATATCATTCCTTCCCTACAGATTTTCCAAAATGAGAAAGGTCTTTGAGCTGAGCTGGAGGAGGTTGTATGACTCAAGACGAGTGTACTAATTCTAATCAGTCTTAGGGATGTCTGTTTGGGAGGGAGCTGATGAAAAAGAGCCTACTAGTTGAGAGGGAGTAAAAACTCAACTAGATACTGCACAAGAAGTTCAGAGCATAAGTCACATCAAAGACGAAGTATTCGGATGAGAGAATTTCAAGGATGAAAAATAAGAAGCAGATTCAGGAAACTTCAACATGACCATGAGTGAAAGAAAAGGAGGCTTTCTCAAGACATGCAGCTAATTCAGAAACTTCGAGATGACCAAAAGCTTATGAAGAAAGCCTTTTGAAGATGTGTCAGGAAGTTATGAGCAGACTTCTAAGTCATCCTCAGCAGTATGTTTATAATGAGTTCGTCTGCAAGCTGAAGAAATAAAGCTAGAGTATACAAGTAGATCAAGATCATTGAAGACTATCTCAAGGAATACTAGACTTCATTCTTATCATTTTACTTTATTTTTGCTTGTAGGAAACATTGTAACCAATTCACATGTGACACCATCTTGGAGGGAGATTATTAGCCTCACTATTTTAGTAAAGCTGGCATCTTACACGTGAATTAGACTAGCTATAGACCAACTGCTACACGCAGGGACTATTATTGTAAACAAGGTATAGATAGCTTTGTGTTAGGCTATAAATACCCCTTATGACTCTCCATGAGGGGTTGGTTGAATCATTGTGGATGTTCATTATTGTTTCTTTTTCTCTTTCTAATAAAACATATAGTATTCTCCACCCTCTCTCTACTTTCTCTCACTAGAAACTAACAATGATATATCTTGTGTTCTTTGATCAACCCCGACCCCTCGAATAGGTGAATCATGCTACACAAAACCCTTACAAAAATCAGGTTTTAAGGTTTATGGCTTTTAACCTCCATTAGTTTGAGTTTCAGAAGATCTTCTATAAAGTTCAAAAAGGTCTTGCAAATGTGCTTAATCATAAGGAAACCCTTGTTGTAATTTCCTTTACTTAAAAATTTGCGTTCTGGGTTTTCATATCATTCATTAATTGGTTAGTTTACCTTAATCGTTCATCTATGACATTTGTATTCGTTACAATAGTTATTGGCTAATACCTTTAGGTAGTAGCCATGTTTATGATAATTTAATGTTAGGTTTGTTTATATCGATTGCATTCTTATTCGTTGTGTGTTGATTATGTTTATCAATTTATACTTGTTTATGTTTGATTATGTGTTCAATCAATCATTCAACTGGATCTAGTTGTACAGACCAAGTAGACTAGAGTTTAGGATAGAACTACATACTGTTTATATGTGACTCTGGAATAATAGGACTACAAATTTATGCCCCTAGTGTTTCCCCCGGTTGGTGAATGGTAGACTAAGTGGTGCCTTAGGATTACAAATGCATTCTGATTCCTTGTGGATTCACTTGGGCAGTTGACGGCCAGCATATATATAACGATTTTAATACATAAGTGGGTAAAGCTCGATTGAGCTAGGTCTCAATATTCACCATTGTTGCCTCTATTAGATAGATGATATATCAACCTTGGATTTTTTTTGCTTTTATTTTTTTGCTTTATCTTGGATGTTGTTTTAATTATGAATAATTAGCATGTCTAGGTTTTTAGGAAAGAAGTATGGGCCTTAAATCTAGGAATGTTATATCAACAAACAATAAGACAATCATTGCACTTATAATAAAATCTACATTTTCATTCAGATTACAATATGGTTAAATTATGTTTCCCTTACATTAGCTTGCACCCGCTCTCTTTATTTTGTCAATCAACTTATGTGTGTTAAATATCATCAATAAACTTTGGTTAGATAGCTAAACCCCGTGCCAGGTCTCTCCAAGCTGTGAAAACCCACCCTTTTGAATTAAGTTTAGGATTTAACTTAGGTTTTTAAACATAGAATAGATTAATTTAGGTCCATAACTTAGATAACTAAAATACTAATAGATTTAAAGTAATTAACGCTCGCGCTCTTAGTGAGTGCGACACCCCCTACTTACCAGACGAACCTTACAACTGATCGGGGTTTTTACACTGCCTGTTAGTGTTTGTATTTACGTTAAAGTCGGCCCAAAATAAAAATAGTTAAAACTTGATAACTAAGATTACCTTACGCACAACAGACACATCAAGTTTTTAGCGCCGTTGTCGAGGAGTGAAGTTGTTTTTTTCTTGTTTATTAGTGTTTTGTTTAGATTTATTATTTTGTGATTAATCTTGCATTTTTAAGTTGTTTTTGTGCTGTCTGATTTATGCATGTGTATATTTCTGCATAATTTGTGTTTGTGCTTAGTCTTTCGTTTGTTTGAGCAATTGGAAGTGTCAGCGGGTCATGGATTTGGGGCATCCTTTGTATTCTTGTCGCCTCTTTTATGGGAATATTGGTATCTCGATAGAGATTGAAAAAGGAATGATCAAAACCTTTTTAAACTTTTAACCAATACCTTTTTAGACTTGTTACTCCTTAGCCTTAGCGGTGGAGATGTGTATCCTTACCAAGCTTATGATAGATTACTCAACACGATATTTGAGCTATTAGGATATTACTTAAATGTTACCACCATAGATTTGTGTCGGTGATTTGAGTGTTTCATTTTCCCTATCTTTCGTTGAGGTGTTTGGCTTGTGTGCAGTAATATTAAATGAAAAATAGTTGCTTTAAGGAAAAATCGTAAACCTTGGTTTGGATTACTTTTTCATAAGTTTTCTAAATAAAGTTACTTTGAGGGTCAAGTATGTTGGGATTTAGAGCTTCCTTAAACTTTAGTATGACTTAATAGCTCTAGTTAGGTACTGCCATTGCACTGTTAGTATTCCAGTTTTAGTTTGTACTACTAGTTGTATATTAGTACTGTTTTAGTTATACTGCTTAAAAGTGATATGCATTGAGATAATATTGGCTAATAGATATGCTTGTCAACTTTAATGCAATTTTGTAGCTCATTAGGGTTTTCCTTGGTGTATAAAAGGAACCCTATGGCACTAGTTAGAGATATAAGTTTCACAAATATTCATAGTTAGTAATCTGTAACCTAGCAGATTAATAGTAATCAAAGTTCTATTTTATTCATTGTTCTTCTTAGCAATATAAGTTAGTTTCCGCATAACTTATATTGTTCATAGTCATTGTTTCTCTTGTTGTTAGTTTGGATCTTCCAGATTGGATACCAACCCTTCAACATGACTAGAAAGATCTATTCAGACTGGGATCTACAAGTGGTATTAGAGCTTGTAGAGAAACTCTAAGTATGAAGAACCAAAAAACATCAGTTATAAACCTTTACCTTTCAGATCAATTCAATGGCAGGATCAGATGATGAAAATCCACCACCACCACCATCACCACAAACACTAACACAACAAGCCCCTTACATTGTGTCAACCATCAAACTCCCTATTCTAAAAGGAAAGGTGGAGTATGCCCATTTTAGGCCATGAAAATGGAACATTACTTGAGCAGTACTGACTTATTATTATATGGGAAGTCTATTCAAAAAGGAAATGGTCCTGTAAGTGTCTCAACAGATACAAATGGAGTAATAAAGGTTCTGCCTCCTAAAACTGCTGAAGAAATTTTAGCCAGAGGAAGAAGAAAGAGAAAGAAACTACAAGGACTACCTTGTTATGGCTTCTTTACCAGAAGACCATTTATCAAACAAAAATCACAAGATGACTGATGCTTTTAAAGAGATGTGGGAGGAGGATGCTATAAAATTCCAGATTTAGGTGGCATGATGAATCAAAGAAGATGCATAAATACATTTTAAAACAACAAATTTGAAGGCTTTTCTGTATCTAACTCAGAAGGACTACACAAAGGTTATGACAGGTTTCAGAGTCTTCTGAGTCAACTTGAGATGCATATGCAGGTTGTCTCACTGAGATGCCAATCAGAAGTTCTTAGGTCTTTTACCCTTCTTCCTGGTCCAAGTATCCTTAGTCAATGGAGGACCAAGCAGGAAGTGGTGGAACAATCTTAGTTTTGATGATTCTATATCAATCTTAGAGGTCTTTGAGTCTATGTTAAAGGCTCTACTGGATCATTTCTTTGTACTCAGAATTCGCCTTTCGTTTCTTCTAAAAACACTATCGAGTTACTAATGATGTTAGTACTGTTTATGGTGTTCTCTTACTTCTTTTGGGTAGCAACTCACAAAGGGAATACTCTTTCATCATACCACTAATGAAACTCATGTACTCATTCTTCTTCAATCCAATCAGTGGTCCACAATTGGATCATGAAGATTAGGAACAGCTGATGAGTTTCATTTAGAAAGAGATATGGACTTGAATTGGCAAGTAAGCCTTGATTTCAATGAGAATTGAAGAAGTTTTACAAGAAGTCAGGTAGAATGAAGGCTGCTCGTTTTGATGCCAAGGAAACAGTTGCTTGAAAGACCCAAAGTTCGAGTGCTTCAATTGCGTTAAATCAGTGGCACTTTGCTAGAGAATGCAAATCAAAAGGAAATCAAAAAAGCAGAAGGAGAGATGCAGGGAACACTGGATATAAAGCAAAATACAATAGGAGGAGACCTAGAAAATAGGAGGAACCTAAAGCTTTGGTAACTCTTGATGGGGAGGGTGTTGACTAGACTGGTCATGTAAAGGATGAGCAAGGAGAACTTTGCCTTTGATGGCTTACAGGGCAATTCAGGCTCAGACACTGAGGTAACATCTTGTTCAAAAGAATGTGTGGTAACATATGCTTATACTTTTTAAAAAATATTATATGATGAACAAAGAGAAAGAACAAAACTTGGTGTTGCTTGTATTAGAAATTCAAGCCGATTACTTAAGCCTTTGCAAAGGTAGAGCAACTAGTTGGCTCCATCGTAAATTCAAAACCTTGTAGATGGAAAAAAGATTAGATTTTGAAAATTGATTTTGATGATATAACTGATGTGCTTACAAATATCCATAAGTAATTTAGCAGAGAAGCTGTAAAAGAAAAGAGGGGAATATTTAAAAACCAAACTTGTGAGAATTTTTCATAAGTTCTTTAAAGGCCTTACGTTAAACTGCCTAAATAGTCAAATGAGTAATAGGGGACAATATCTAGGCTTGGGTATGGAAATCAAAAGTACATGAACGTTCTTAAGTGATGTAAATAGTAGTTCTTTTGAAAGTGTTTTTGACAGTTAGGTTAAGTGATGTAGAAGTTAGTCCCCTGTGCATAGATAGATTTGCAAATTGCTGAAGCGAATTGCATGCAGTTCCCCCTCTATTGACAATAAATCCATACATTCTAGTACTGATAGAGAAATAGTTGAACCCCAGGGCAATTTTCTTTTTTGTTTTTGTTTCATGTTCAATTGGTCCAAAACAGTCTAAACTAGTAAATCTGACACCTCAATAAACTCAGTAATTTTGGACTTTGTGAGTTCCCTATTTCTTGTGTAGAAAAGTAACACTTTGACATCTGTGCATGGGGGAACCATTTGTAGTTAATCCCAAAGTTGTTTGCATACCTATAGGTTTGGTCTGAGGAGCCCTTATCATTGAGGAGGCTAGCTGGTTTGTTGTGGATTTTTGATGATGGTTGGCTAACACTCAGGGTGTTGGTATTGGATTATTTTTGGGTGTGGTTGTTTTCTGTTGTGGTTGTATGGGTTTTGGGTGGTATTGGAGTGTATGTAATTTTGGTGTTCGTTCTGTGGAGGTGGCCTGGTTGTTATGGTTGTTCTTATGGGATGGTTGGTTAATGATCATAATAGCGGTGAGTTTGGAGATCTAAAAGTTTGTGCTGTGTAGATAATCATATGGGAATAAAAATAATGATTGAGGCATGATTGATTGCTAACACCAACTATATATTATTTTCAAATTAATCTACTATGAAATTTCATATATTAAATTAATAATTAAACTCTTCAATCTAACTTGAATTTGAAAATATCATTATGATATAGTAATTTCAATAATATGGATTAATCAATTCATGATTAAAATTGAGTCCAGACATATGATGATGATATGTGATTCAAGCTTCCAAAAGAAACAGGAGAAGAAAAAAACCTAGTTTTTGCTTTTGTTTAAATACTGTTTAAGACATGCGGTAAAAAAACTCCTAGGGTAAACTATTAAAGAACTAACACATTTACGTACAATTCCTAAAGCTGACAAGAAGATGGAATGGTTTTAATGTCAAAAGGTTTGGTTTTGGGATATGGGTTTTCTAATAAAGGCATGATTTGTATGTGGGTAGGGTTTTAGTCTCATCTTATTAGAGATTGTGATTTTCTGAGAAAAAAAGAATGGGCTAAACAGGTATGTGAATTGAACTAAAGGAAAGGGTAAGGGTACTGTGTCCAAGAGGAGGAATAGGACCAGTGTGGAAACAATGCTGCAAAGATTGAATCACCAAAAATAAATTTTGTTCCAAAAAGCTGTAACTTAACTATAACTGGCATATTTCCAGTTAATTTGCTGAACAAAATCTCTCTAGTCAAGCAGCAACAACTAGTACTGCTATGAAAGTTAATACTGCCAGACCCATTGTGAATGAAATAAGACCAAGAAATAATTTTTATAAGCCCCATTCACCTAATAGAAGGCCATTTAATAGAACAACAACACCAAGAACAAAATTTTCAAATCAAAAGGTTAATACTGCTGGGGACAAAGCAGTTAGTGCTGTTGGGGGCATAAGGGGTAAAACTGCTGTTAAAGCCATCAGAGGTTGTAATTGGGGAGACCAAAAGACCATTACTGGAACAAAACGTCTCCAATAAATAGTGATTCAAGGTTTAGTTAAAAATGTTTAATTTTAAAAGATCCACTAGGCAAACCCAAGTCAGCAATGACTTGGGTCCTTAAAAGAAACTAATTTCTCTTATTTGATGTCCAGGATTATCCACAAAGAACTTTAAAGAACAAATGGATTGTTGATAGTGGATGTTCCAGGCACATGACTGGGAACAAGGCCTACCTTGCGGAATATCAAGACTATAATGGTGGCCCTGTTGCTTTTGGAGGGGAGGCAAGATGGTATAGTTTTGAGTTGTATAGTTTGTAGTTGAATTTTTAGTTAGAAGATGGGTTGTGGATAACATGATGACTTTTGAGGTTCATATGTTGCCTGTTTATTACAGAGTTAATACTGTTGGTTTTATATGGTTTATACTGGTGAGCTTAGTACTATATGATGAAGGTTTGTTGGTATGCTGGTAAAAAAAAATATTCGTACTGGATTGGTTTAGTTATTTTCTGCTAAGTATATGTGGATTGGAATTGTCCATAGATGCTAATTTGAGGAGGGAAAAAGGAAAACGGTTTTAGAAGCATGATGTTCTTTAGTGTTGGTTTTTAATCTTCACACAAACAAATGGTCATCAGTTCACCATGTCTAACAGACATCAAGAACTGGCTAGTCTAGAGCAAACGGCTTCTGGTAAAGGTAAAAAAGATCTTCAAAATCCTGTGTAATAGTTGATTAGTTTGTTGTACTCCAAAAACTATATGGTTATCAATGCACATGTTATTGCAATGAAGGCATAGGCTATTCCAGGCAAACGGCAACTGGTTTTAAAGAATTCATCAAATCCGTGTATAATGGCTGATAGTGAGTTTGCAAAACTATTAGTCTATATGATCACCTCTTCGCAAGAGGTTACACATTGGAAGTGGGGCTGGGGGGGAGGAGGGACAGTTGAAAACTAATGAAAGTGAATGGAATTTTATACAAAAATTGTTGTGACATGGTGAGCAAAAAGACTTAGAGGGAAATTGTGGCTTCAAAAAAACAGAAAGGAGAGTCGTGTGAAAACAGAAAGGAGTATATTTGAGCAACTTGCTCTCATGGGGTATGCAACTAATTCTGATAAGCTTACATTTCAAAAAGGTAATTTTTTCACCCCATGGGGAGGTTTTTCATTTATACAATCCTCCATCTGTTGATCCCTAAAAAGATTTTGGGGTGCTGTTTTAGACAGCCAATATAGCTACTGCTATTATTTGCTTGTAACATACAGAACTTTTATCTTCTCAAATTTCTTCTTTGATTGCAACTGGTTCTTAAAGAATTTAGATAACCCTCATAAGTTTGTTGTTATCCTAGATTTTATCCCAAATTTGTTTTTAAACTAGCTTTGGAGACTTTTAACCCCACACATGGAACCTATCTCACTCCTTTTCTACATACACAAAAAGTTTTTAAATAACATGAGCGAGTTACAAGGGGTTATTCTGGTTGTTGTGAGTACATTCCTTTATTTTCCTTCCAGGTTCACACACCTGAAAACAATCTCACTATGGAATCACATCATGACCATCCTTATCACACTCAAAATTTACACCAGTCAGTGCTCCTTTCAACTTCACCATCCACCCTTCACAGAAGAAGAAACAACAACTATGTACGAGGTAGCCTGCTCTAATTGCCTTATGAATCACCTTCTAAATTGTTCAATCACTTGGAGTGATGAGGGTTACTAGTGTGTCACTTAATTGATTTGATAGATTTGTTTACTCAGTTAACTTATAAAGTTAGAAGCTTGGGAATGAATTGACGATAAACACTAGAAGGTTTAATGGTTTCTGCTGATTACCCATGCTAGTCAAAAAAGAGTGAAGAAAGAAAGTTGGAGTAAGAAGGTCAAGACAGGCAAAGCTAGGAGAAGGGAAAAAAAATAGTTTCTTTCAGAAGAGATGAAGCTTGTAGAGCGGAGGGGATTTATTTATTCTTTCCCAAATAGGGGTGGAGGTTTGATTGAAAAGTAATTAGACATGGATGCTGATGTTTTCTTTAGTTCCTCCACATGATGCAGAGATTTCAGCAAAAAAGTTTAGTGATGTACTGAGGTTTATATCTGCTAGGTAAAATAAAGAGTAAAGAGACTACTGAATAATTAGAAGATCCTACTGAGCTTGTGGAAAGATCATGGAAGGGGGAAAACGGGGGAACAAAAGGTTCTATGCGTTATACTGCATTAATACGCTAGTGTATCATTTAGTTACTTGCTAGTGCAACTCCCGAGGTTAGTACTGTGCTTAAAGTTTTAAAACTACATATTGTTTATATGTGACTCTGGAATAATAGGACTACAAATTTATGCCCCTAGTGTTTCCCCCGGTTGGTGAATGGTAGACTAAGTGGTGCCTTAGGATTACAAATGCATTCTGATTCCTTGCTTGGATCACTTCGGACCGTAGACGACCAGCATATATATAACGATTAAACATAAGTGGGTAAAGCCTCGATGAGCTAGGTTCCAATATTCACCAATGTTGCCTCCTAGATAGATTATAATCAACCATGATTGCTTTATGCGGATGTGTTTAATTATGACATAATTAGCATGTCTAGGTTTTAGGAAGAAGTACTGCCTAAATCTAGGAATGATATATCGACAACAATAAGACAATCATTGCACTTATAAACAAAACCTGCATTTTATTAGATTAAATATGGTTAATATGTTTCCCTTACATTAGGCTTGACCGCTTCTTTATTTTGTCTATCAACTTGTGTGTGTTAATTATCATCAAAACTTTAGGTTAGATAGCTAAACCCCGTGCCAGTCTCTCAAGCTGAAAACCCACCTTTTGCATTAATTTAGGATTAACTTAGGTTTAACATAGAATATAATAATTTAGGACTAACATAGATAACTAAAATACTAATAGATTTAAGTATTAACGCTCTCGCTCTTAGTGATCGACACCCTACTTACTAACGAACCTACAACTGATCGGGTACACTGCCCGTTAGTGTTGTATTTACGTAAAGTCGGCAAAATATAAATAGTAAAACTTGATAATAATATTACCTACGCATAACGACACAACAAGTTTTTGGCGCCGTTGCCGGGGAGTGAAGTTGTTTACTTCTTGTTTAATAGTGTTTTAGTTTAGATTTATTATTTTTTAGATTAATTTGCATTTAGTTTGTTTTTGTGTGCTTGTTTTTGTGTGTCTGATTTATGCATTGTATATTCTGCATATTTGTGTTTGTGCTTGTTTTCGTGTGTCTGAGCAATGGGAAGTGTCGCGGTCATGGATTTGGGCATGCATTTGTCATTTTGTCGCCTTTTCTGGAATATTCGTATCGATAGAGATTGAAAAGAATGATCAAACCATTAAACCTTAACCTAATTTACCTTTTTAGACTTGTTACTCCTTAGCTTTAGTGGTGGAGATGTGTATCCTTACCAAGCTTATGATAGAATACTCAACACGACTGAGCAATTAAGCGAATTACTTAAATGTTACCACATAGATTAGTTGAGTGATTTGAATGTTTTCATTTTCTCTATTCGTAAGGTGTTTGCTTGTGTGCTAGTAATTAAACGAAAAAGTTGCTTAAAGGAAAAATCTTAAACCTTGGTTTATGATACATTTTCATAAGTTTTCTAAAGTCTACTTGAGGACAAGTAGAATTCAAGTGGAGGAATATTTGATGACATCAAATAACATCACTTTTATAGCATCATTTATCCCATCTAAATTGCTCATTTTACATTATTTATACATGAATTGGTACTTAATTGTTTATATTTGTTATTTGCAGTAAATATGGAACAATTGGTGAAGTTTAACTAAAAGGCACGCATTATGAAGCATAAACGAAGAGTTCAAGAAAGTCTACTGATTCTGACAACCTATACGGCGTATCATTCTAGAAGTATAGCCGTATCCAAGACTTTGACGAAATTAAAGACCATTGCCTGACTTTGAAGAATACGTCGTATCCACATCAACGATACGCCGTATATAATACTTTGGTCAACAAAGAAGAAAATGCTAGTTTTACCCAATACGCCGTATCCATCAAGAAGATATGGCGTATCTGTGCCCTAACTTCACAAATACATCCATGACGAGATGACTTAATACGCCGTATCCAGAAGCTTTCATATGCCGTATTGAGAGGCGGTTGATGATATATACTAGAATATTATAATTGTGGAGCCTACGCTAAATACCCCAATACGTCGTATCCCACATCAGCCAATACGGCGTATCGACCTTTTTCCAGACTCTATAAATACAAAACCCTAAACTCGGTTTTAGGTATGCTTTTAACCACCAAGTTTGATTTTCAAAAGACCTAAGAAGCCAAGAATGTCCAGCAACGTGCTTCAATCCATAAGGAAACCCTTGTAATTCCTATACTCTAAATATACGTTTGGTTTTTGGTATCATTCATTAACTGGTTAGTTTACCTTAATCGTTCGTCTATGACATTTGTATTCGTTACAATGGTTATTGGCTAATACCTAATACCTTTAGGTATTAGCCATGTTTATGATAATTTAATGTTCGGTTTGTTTATATCGATTGCATTCTTATTCGTTGTGTGTTGATTATGTTTATCAATTTATACTTGTTTATTTTTGATTATTTGTTCAATCTCTCATTCAACTGCATATAGTTGCATGAACCAAGTAGACTAGAGTCTGGGATAGAACTATATATAGTTTATATGTGACTTTGGAATAATAGGACTACAAAATTATGCCCCTAGTGTTTCCCCTGGTTGGTGAATGGTAGACTAAGTGGTGACTTAGGATTACAAATGCATTCTGATTCCTTGCATGGATCACTTCAGACCATAGACTACCAACATATATAACGATTAAACATAAGTGGGTAAGAGCTACGTTCCAATATTCACCAATGTTGCCTCCTAGATAGATTATAATCAACCATGATTGCTTTATGCGGATGTGTTTAATTGTGACAAAATTAGCATGTCTAGGTTTTGGGAAGAAGTACCGCCTAAATCTAGGAATGATATATCGACAACAATAAGACAATCATTGCACTTATAAACAAATCATGCGTTTTATTAGATTAAATATGGTTAATATGTTTCCCTTACTTTAGGCTTGACTGCTTCTTTATTTTCTGTCTATCAACTTGTGTGTGTTAATTGTCATCAAAACCTTAGGTTAGATAACTAAACCCCGTGCCTGTCTCTTAGGCTGAAAACCCCCCTTTTGCATTAGTTTAGGATTAACTCAGGTTTAACATAGAATAGAATAATTTTGGACTAACATAGATAACTAAAATACTGATAGATTTAAGTATTAATGCTCTCGCTCTTAGTGATCGACTCCCTACTTACCAACGAACCTACAACTGATCGGGTACACTGCTCATTAGTGTTTTTTAGGTAAAGTTGGCAAAATATAAATAGTAAAACTTGATAATAAGATTACCTACGCACAACGACACATCAGAGAGCTAGTATGAGCTTCTCTAATTCTGGGTAGTTTAGTTATGCCCCTTTTAATACTCTGCTTAAAAAGTAGATCGAAACTTGTCTCTTCTCTCTTTCTGCGAGTAGAACAGCAAAACTTATACATTTTGTTGAAGCTGCGAGGTACATTACCAATACTTCCCCTTTGATTGGGGTTGTAAGTGTCGGTAATATTTCTATAAACTCCTTTATCTTTCAAAAGGCTTCCTCAGCATCAGCTGTCTACTATTTAGTCTTCTTATCTGTGCAGCTTTTAAGGGCTTTAAAGAATGTAAGTGACTTGTCGGCACCCTTCGAGAGGAATCGGCTTAGGGCTGCTTAAGATCAGTAATTGCTTTGACCTTCAAAGGGTTGGCTTTGATTCCTTGCTTGGTGATTAAGTGTCCTATGAACGGACCTTCTTCAACATCGAAGGAGCACTTCTTCGGATTGAGCTTCATGTTAACAGATCGGAGCCTATCGAAGGTCTCTTGGTTGTCCATCAGCATGTCTTCTTCGGAGGCACTCTTAATCACCATGTTTTCGACATAGGCTTCGAGGTTTCGTCTGATTTGATCATTGAACACCTTGTCGACCAGTCTTTGGTAAGTTGCTCTTGCATTTTTCAGAACAAAAGGCATCTTTCGGTAGCAGAATACTCCCTTTCTAGTGAAAAAAGTTGTCTTGTCTTCATCTCCCTCAGCTATTTGTATTTGATGGTAGCCCTCGTAGGCATCAAAACAACATTTTAGTCAGAACCCCGAGAGGGATTCCACTTTCCAGTCAATTTCTGGCAAGGGGTAACAGTCTTTGGGACAAGCTTTATTTATGTCTGTGAAGTCCATATTTCTTTTGCTTGACTGGTTCATGTGTTTGTACTCGTTCAACTTATGCTCCGTATTGAAAGGCTTCCCTCCTACCATAATGGTTCTTGGGATCCTGGTCATATCAGCATATGTCCATGCAAAGACGTTCGCATTGGATCGCAGGAGGTCTTGTAGTTTCCTCTTGAAATTAGTTGGTAGCTGCTTCCCAATGACCATTGTTTGCTCAGGTGCTTGTTATTAACAATAATTCTTTCCTCTGCGTCTACACAGCTAAGAACATGCTTCATAACCTCTAGGATGGCTTCCTTGACCTACTTTTGTCCTTATTCCACTTTGTTGGGTTTGTAGGTTGAGAATACAGTGCCAATTCTACAATGAGTATGGAATTTTATTGTTGCATGAATTGTAGACACTACGATCCCTAATTTCTGCATAGCTGTTCTTTCAAGGAAAAGGTTGTAGGGAGAATTGGACCTGACGATGACAAAGTTCAGGGTTTCTGTCCTTGTGAAAGGACTTTCCCCCCACTGTGACTTCTAGAGAGACCTCTTCAAGAGGTCATGAATGTTCTCCTGAGAAGCCGACGAGTGGGATCTTGGAGTCCACTCTAAGTGATCTAATAGAAGGCTTCAGTTTGAAGAAACAATGCTCGTAGATGACTTAACACGAGCTGCCACTATCCATCTATACCCGGTTGACTTGCCTTCTGGATATTCAAACTCTGATTATGACCGGGTCAAAGGAATTGTCGGAGCCTGAAATAGGGGGAAGGAGATTTCCCCTATTCCACTAACAGATTCCTCTATATATTTCCTCTTCAAAGTATGGATTTCCATGTTCACTATGAGAATTCGGGCTTCGGCTGGAATGATATCTTTATCTCCTTTCTTCTATTTACCTAGTTGGGTATCGGAAGTCTTCGCCTTTCCTTTCTTTATTCCTTTTACTAAGTGGGCAAGTTGCCCTGACTTTACAGCCTCTTCGATCTGGTGTCTCAGCTCTCGGCATTGGTTGTTTCATGACCGCGGTCTTCATGGAAATGACAATACTTGGACATGTCACGTGATCGTCTACTCCCGACCATACGAGGAGGTTGTTCGAAAGCTTTGGCCACCTTCTCGGTTGATAGAATCTCCCTTGGACTCTTGGATAAGTTGGTAAAGAGCTATGATTATACCTCTTGTATAAACAGAACCTGTCCATGTTCTTTTTTTTGCCTTTACTAGTTATCCTAAGAGAAACCCTTGTTGAACCTGTCGAAACCCTATTTGTGATCACTTGGGACTCCGTTGGTAGCAACCTCCTTTGCCTCAATCCATGTGTAAGTTTTCTCCATCAGACCCTTATAAGTAGTAGGAAGGTCGGTGGAGAGAAATTCCACAAGGCTTCTTGTCTTCAGTCCATGAACAAAACCAGAAAGACGTTGTTCCTCATGAAACCCTATAATCTGACCAGAAATACGTTGTTCCTCGTGAAAACACAGAATCTGCAAAGTATCATCTATGTATTGAGTAATGAAAGCTCTAGTACTTTCCTCATCCCTCTGCTTGATATTGTGTACCGCCAAATATGTCTTTGTAAACTTTTTTTGCTGGCTGAAGTGTGACCGGAACTTTGCCTTCAAGTCTTTATAATTGACAATACTACCTGCCTTTTGTCCATTTCACCATATCCCGGCAGAATCTTTAAGAGTATAGGTAAACATGTGGCAGGCTACATGCATTGCCCAATTTTGCATGCGAATGGCACATTCGAAAAGGTGTAGGTATCGGGGTCCTCCTTTCCATCGTAGGAACCCACATGAGAAGGCATTTTCAATCCATCTGGCAAAGGGTAATCCTCTAACCAGCGAACAAAAAGAGTAATGCAACTGATAGAGTCTATGAATAGGTCAATAGGGTCATAGTTTGGGTACATGGGTGCATTTGGTAATGGATTGATGGATTGTACATAAAAGGGATAGTTAGTAGGGGGTACATTCGAAGGATACATAGGCCCATTATGACTAGGACCATAATTGCTCATAGGAGCATGTTGGGTGTATCCCCCATAGGGGTGATAAGCGGAGGTCCCTCTGAGGGAAGGGTTACCACCTTGGGTGTGGAACGGGTAGCTTGAAGTTTGGCTATAGGTCATACTAGCATTGGTTTGAGAATAAGGATTAACATAAATATGAATCTCACCATTAGGAAGGGGTTGTAGGCTACTGGGTATGAAAGGCGGAGCATCATGTGAGAGATACGTACCGTTAGGAGGGAGATTCCCTCGTGAGTTAGTCGAAGGCTGATTGCTTCCATATCTAGAGGTCAATGTCGACTGCAGAGGTTATCCGTTCTTACTTCTTCCTAGGTGAGCTGCGAGTATTGAGGGAAGGTTTCCTCCACGACTCCCACCTTCTTCAACTCTTCGTTTCGAAGGCCTCATACCTTTGGGTTCCCGTTCAACCCTGCTCCCATCCCTGTTTGGAGCTTCTTCAGATTCTACAACTCTTTCCCTCCGTCTTCGAACACGTGGGGACCCTGTTTGAAGAACAGGAGTAGTTTCCCTCACACGTGCTTGTCCCAGCTCCATCTCTCTTTCTTTATCATACTCCTTACTGTAATAGTCCAATTCAGTGCGGAGGTATTCATTACGGACTTGTCTCCTACGATCTCTTAAGAATGATTCGAGAACCTCTTAGTTGGCTTCTACGAAGGCTGGAGTAATCACATGATCAGGATTAGCCGATGTGGATGCACGATATGCGAGTGGCGTATTTTCAGGAGATCTGGTAGTGAAAGGGAATGCAGTTATGGGTGGTAGCTCACCCACATTTGCACCGGGTAAAGGGGTTAGTGTCGAGAAACCAGGTGGTGGTGTATCTTCTCTTTCGCTTGTCATGCTGAAAAAGTAACTTAAGTAGTTTTATGGTTATTAGCTTGGTTTTAACGGGACTAATTATAGTGGTCCCCCTGATGGCCCCAGTGATTGTGCAATATTTGGCACAAACAGGCTTCGATGGTGATCGAAGAGTATGAGGGTGATGGTTGAATTGCAAAGCCGTTGATAACTTGTGGCAAAACAAATGCAAGCACTACGTTAAGTGAAGCGCAAGGGTGTGACCCTGCGAATCACCTCCGGGGTGAGAGTAAGTATGGGTTTTGGATGATAATAAGTATGTGTAAAGTATCAAGTAGGTGTTGAAAGCGTAATCAAACCTGAAAGACCTACCATGCTATCTATAGGTGATAAAAATAGGAGTGGGAAAGACTCTGCACATTAGTCGGTGATCATGGGGGTATCCCACGATTTAAGGGGATTATAAGGGTTTGTGTACCACAATCCCTATCTTGGCTGGAAAGCCTTAATAGAGTAGAGAATGTGGGTTTTGACCTAGTCAGATGCTACCTCTGCCCTAGTTTCATCGAAGGGGGCACCCCGATGGGTGTTGGCCTTCGAGTGGCGAATTCCCATACCAGAAACACATCGCGGAGGGTATCTTTGAAATACTACCTTAAATGTAGGAATGAGATCGGGGGAGCGGGGGGGGGGGGGATGGGAGGGAGTGGGTAGGGGATGGGGGGGTCGATGAGGAGGGGGGCGGATGATTTTACGCCACTAGAAACTATTCGAAGGTTTCTATGCATCATTGGGATTAGATCCCTTTCGAGCTCGAGGGGAGGCCTTCGAGCCGAATCAGAGGGTACGTCATCACCTATCATTTCTAGCTTTACCTTATTTGATTAGAGAATGTATATCTCATTCTTTTTATCAAGTATCTCATATAAGATTTTGACCAACCTTAGAGCTTCAGGACTCTTTTCGGCTAGGGATGAAATCTTGTAGCAAAAGTGTGTTTGAGTGTCCACCATGTGCATTTCAGAGACTCTTTGAAAAGCTTGTTGATCAAACGCACTTGTTAAGAAGATACTTTGTTTAGGGTTCTCAATCACCATACCTTCTCTTAATGGAACTCCCTCTTATAGTGAAGACGAGCAATAGAAGGTTCAGGTTCATGTTCCATGGCTCTCTTTCTTTTCTTGAGCTTGGGCGAGGTTTTAAAAGGGTACTGAAAATGCAAAGGCTTTCTTGTATCAATCCCTAGGAATCTTTCACGTTCCTTGATTTCTTCAAACTGTTTCCCCATGGTCTTGATTACCTTCGTAACTTTTCCCCTCTTTTCTTTTTTATTCAGGGCTAGGAACATCATTTATTACTCTTTGTATCCAAAGAGACTCCATTTGAACTCAGTGATGACTTGAAAGTTTTGAGTCATAACTGTCCGTGATGATGGTTAATTTTAGAGGCTTGGTGTTAAGAATGATCCTGATGTCACCTATGACTACATGACTCCTTATATACTTCATTCTCTTCTTGTACTTTTCCCATACATTTTCCTCTTTTCAGCCTTTATTCTCAATTCATGCCTAGTTAGCTTAAGTTCATGTTGCTCAAGATGTTTGAATTCCTTGGAAGTTTGTTAACCTAATTGGTTGCTTCAACTTCCTCAATGGCAACCTTAATGATTTCCTTGACTAAGGCAATATTATCTAAGGCGTTCTTCTTCCTTTCTTTTGCTTCTAATAGTTCGCTTAGCTTTTGTCTAGTGACCTTGACTACCTCCCCAGATTTGATTTGGTAGTCAATCAAGTCAGGGCCTGAAGAGGATTCAGTCGAATGAGATGATGGTTGGGCAAGATTGAGTTCAGGGATGGGAAGTTCAGTTCGAGATCATATTGTCTTTAATAACAAACACATTTTTCTTGCCTTCAGTGGATTATGCAGTAGAAGATTTAGGAATGTCTTCATTAGGTATGAATGATATGGATGGGCTCAAGAATCTCATAGTACCACACTTTCTCCCCATCAAGTGTTGGGGATAGAGCCTAATAGATAACCAATGTCTTGGTTTTTGTTTGTGATGGGTCAGAGATGCGTTGTTTCTTCAAATAGTGATTTTCTCGAGTAGATGGTTAAGAAGAGATTTGGTTGAGCAGGCTTTGATGGTTTCTCTCCCTCAGCAGTTGCTACGGCTGACGACTCGAGAATTAATGATGTACCAACTGAGATTGCCGATTGAAGGAGATTTATCATATCCTAAAAATAGGTCTTGATATCTGAAATATTAGTGTTTATTAATAGAGTGTGTTTCTATTATTGGATAGTCTCTTGCCAGTAGACAATGACAAAGACTGGGTAGATGTAGTTGTTGATTGATTTCAACCTCAGTAGATGTAGTATTTGATCAGTTACTAATCCATTAATCCACGTAGTGACTCCAGTAACAGATTTAAGCTTCTATTCTATTATGTCAACAACCTTTATTATGTGACTAAATCCCTTCTTGACCTTATGTCTATGATCTAGATAAGGAGCCCTCATTTCAACATGTTTATCATCAACATCATTTAAGACTTCATCAACCACATAATCTCCAATAGACAGACTGAAGATGAGCCCTTAGAGTTTCTTTATTGATGGGTGTTGATTTTGAAACTTCAAGAGGAGGATGTTCTTGATTTGCTCCATTAGTAGGTTAAGGACTTTGGGCAGTGTCCTCAGAATCCACCATTTCCTAGTCAATCAAAATGATTTTCTCCTCTTTATCTTCATAAGTTCCCGCATTTGAGCAAAGGTTAGTGGTGGATTCTTTTATCCCTCACTAGTAAATTATGGAAAGTCTACTGATCATTGGTATCTTGTTGGTGTCCCTTAGACAAAGGTTGAGAAGTGATAATGTCTTCCATAAGATCTTTTGAGATTTGCAATTCAAGACCTCATGGACTTATTGAGGTTCAGTATCCCTAAGAATGTGACCCTTGGAACATGACTGTTGTTTGTCAAGGTTCATGTAAGTATTGTTGAGGTCAAGTTCGGGGCTTCAACAACCATGAACTATCGTCTCTTAGTGCTGACTTAGAGTGTAGAGAAGGGATTGATGGTGTAGACTCAATCTGAGACTCTTTATTGGATCAGGGATGGTCCTCATCTTTACCTCCTCTTCATACAGAAGATTTTGAGGAGGTTGCTTGTTGTGCCCCTTTGTGACTGCATGTGACCTCATGGGAGGTAACATGCGACTGGCTACTGTGAGGACTGTATTGGTGTCACGCTTTTCGATTCTTCGGTATCCATTTTTGAGAATTAGATGGTGGTTTGTTTTTTTGTTTTATTAACCTTGACTTGTTTGGGTTCAAGCTGGACAGACAAAGATGGGTTTTTCTTTGTCTTGACCTTTTTGCCAAGTTGTGCTCCAAACTAAGAAATCCTAGAAGTTTGTGCCCTGGACTTAGACACTTTCTTTGATTTCTTAACCACTACTTTAGGAAAAGCAATTGGAGTCTTTTCAAATAGCTAAACCACACTGAGCATATATGTGTTTAGTTCTACCTCATTTTCAAGGATGGTGTTGGATGAGTTGGATTACTCAGAACGAAGAGTTTAATCCCTTTTTTAAGAGTCCTAAACGCACTCATCACCAAGTAAGTCTTCCTATTAGTAGAGACACAAATCGAGGGTAATCCATGGTCTTTCCTGTTGTGCCTACTGATAGCTTACTTACTAAGTCATCATAGATGACTCCCCTAATATTGATCGAGGTCCCACTAATGAGACTGTGGGCTATCATCTGTTAAAATTCAATTCATAAGTAGAGCTTTTGTTCTCTCCTGAATGATGTAAGTCATTAGAATCCTCTAAGTAGGAGAGAACCAGACTATAAAGTGAGGGTTTTTAAAGCAAGATCAACTGAGGATTTATTCCCTCATTAAGAAGACCTAGCCTTGCAAGCTCAGTCTTCACAACCAAAGAGGCTGTGTTAGGAACATAAGACTCAGAATAGTCAAGCCTATTTCTTTTTACAAATTCATCATAGCCGAACGAAAGGGGTTTAGACCCATTTTGGACTGCGAGGTTTATGGTGGATTGATCTTGATCCTTTGTCACTATAGCCGTATACCAAAACTCTTGAAGATAATTTGGGTATAGGACTTTGAGTGTTTTGGTAAAATCTTTTGCCATGACACAATTTTTAAAAAAATATTATCGTCGATTTGTAGTTCAATAATTTTTGGGATAGTCAAATCAAGCAACTACGTTGCTTGCCATGACTTCCACGCTGTTAATGTCAAAGTTTGTAACCGATGGTGCCTTGACAATGGTAGAAGTAGTATTTGAAGAAGCCATGTAAAGTTTTAAAATTTATGAAATATCTAGAAAGATGTCTTGAATGGTATCTTCAATGAGATAACTAGATTTTAGTGACACGACCAGAGCCGTGAATGACGGCTTTTCTTAGTAATCACTATAACTGTATTACAAGTTTCATTTTCATTCTCATCATATCATAATAGTGGAAAGGATACCCATGATAATAGATTCACCCGGTATTAACTAAAACATACGTAAATAAAGAGAAGCCATAAAAGATTCGACGGGCTGACGGCGTCAGGAAACCCTAGTGACGCCGTCAAGACCGATTTCCTATATATACAACCCTTATTTTTCATATTTTAGGGGTGGAAATGGGAGGAAACTCCATAGCTGATATATTTGTCTATTTTTAGGGTTTTTGAACCCTTTTGTACTCATTGATACTCTATGTTTTATTGAAGTAAAGTTCCTTTATCCTTTTAATCATTCAATATATCTATGTGTTGTTTGATTAATCATTCTTCGCTTTCAATTAACATGCTTGGCTAAATTTATATGTGTTTGCTTATGATTGCATGGAACTTAGTTGTTAAATCTCTTTTATTATTGCCTCTTGTTAGTAGTGTGCACGTTAGGCTTTAGAAAACTAGTTATCTGATCTTCATATCATAGCATAGATGTCTAGGGAAACGCGATTAGGTTAGAGGATACCTGTGATTAGATCTTCATATCTAGATCACCTTGGGGTGGACTCCGAATTAGGTATTTATTGCGCGTGAATTTACTATTGAACGTGAGCGGTGTCTATAGGTAAACATGATCTAGGTTGTCACATAGATAGCGAACTTGACCAACGCGCTGCTAAATTAGGGAATACTTACACATTACACTAACAATGGTGACGGGCAATAAAATCTGAGAAAACAACTAGGGAGTAGTGCATGATTATGTAAACACGTTTGTTTAACCATATGAGTTTTTCCATCAATTTACTTTTTGGCATAATTAGGAGTAGTTTAATATAGTAGTTTAATCAACCCTCACCCTTTTCAAACCTGAGATTTGCTTTCTAAAAAACTATAAAAACACAAAAATAATTTTCTCTCAACCTTTAGACCTTAGTAAACATACAATTCAAGCTTACCCAAACTATTCCCCTAGAGAATGATAATAACCCCCCATCTTGCCTATACTACACTACAACGGTTAGGTACTCTGCCTAAGAGGGTTTCGCATCAAGTTTTTGGCACCGCTGCCTGGGAATAGTCTAGGTTTCGGATTCTATCTAGCTTAGGTCTACTCACTAGATTCCTATCAAGTGAAATTTTCTTTTTCTTTTTTAGTTAGCTTTCTTTTAGTCTATCTTTTCTTTGTGTTATTTGTTTTGTAATTTCCATTTGACTATTCTTTTCTTTATTATGGAGAATGCCAATCCATTTGGCCCACTTGTCCCACCAAACGCACCACGTGACCGAGTTGTTAAGGAGCTTGATGAGGTACTTGAACTTTCTGCCATGATTGATTCTCGACTTGAGAACATAGACCATAACCTAATTGATGTTTCACCCACTGCCTCACCCGAGCAACTGCTCCACAACTTTTTGGACCCACCTGAATATCTTGAAATAGATGATATAGTATCAGACGCTGAGTCTGTAGATACACCACTTGTATCCCCTTTTCTTGACTCAGATGATGGTGAGGTAGTTAATGACATTTATTTAAACGAATAATATTTTAACCGATAAATAAGTAGGTTTAGTGAGCGAGATTTGGAATGCCCTTGCATGATAGGTTTTAGGAATATTGTTGCTTATTTTGATCCCAACTTGTCAATGAACATAATTACACACAAGGCCATCAACACTCTAATGGTCAACCAACTGGCAAGTAGGGATAATAATTTTGTTGCAATCGTTAGGAATGTCCAGGTGTTTGTTGGAAGTTTTACTTATATAATGTTCAATGTTTTCGAAGACATTGAGAAATATATAGAAATTGGGTTATCTGAGGTGGTAACGGAAAAGCCTTTTAAGGATCTAACTCATTTGGAAGACGATTGTAGCAAAGGTTTGATCTCATTTACTAAGCTTTAGGATACTTATATCTTGCAAATGCCCCCACACGGTACCTAGGCTTAAAAATTAGGGATACCATCAATGGAGTAAAATCCCAACACTTTTAGTACTTAGTGACGGAGATAAGATGAGTGGACTTAAGTATCCCTATGGAAAGAATAAGTTAATGTACAAGAATTGCTTAAATCTAGGTCCCGAATACCAAGTAGATGATGATATGAAAGAATGGCTCACGTGTGGACATGTAAGCATTCACGAAACGACCTAGGAGAGTGACTCCGAGTCTAGCTAGAAGACTTGTTAACAAAGAAAAGCACTTATTGGGAGGCAACACAATCTTTTATTTTATGCATTTCAGGAGTGTTGTGTGTTTTTAACTTTCATTATATGTCTTATATGTTTGAATTATATGTGATCATGCATTGTTTTGTTTTTAACTTCGTCTTAATTGCAATTAAAGGTATTTTGCATAAAATAAGTGTAGGGAAAACATTCGGTTTTAAGAACCATTTCAAACATGTAAAATAGATAATTTAAGTTAATTCACACCTTTATATTTTGTTTGTTTTTAGTCATATGTTTGTACTAACCGTTTTTGTGGTTTATACAGTAAATGTTTCCAGGAAATCATTAATAGATTATTTTTGCAGAAATTTTTCCAGAAAACGAAAATGCAAAACCTGTCAGGTATACGTGACGGCGTCAGGATTCATTCCTGACAGCGTCAGCACTGTAGCAGTGGAGAACTACGCGTTTTTTCGAATGTGTTTGAAAAGTTATTTTTGTTAAATTTCCAGAATTTTTAACTTTCTAGATTATTGCAGAAAGCAACGATTACATTAGTACTAACATTCTATCTTTATTGCTTTCTTAAGATTTTTAATTTATGATTAACAATGTTGTATATTATTTACCGCCGATTTTACTCTGGGTATAATTGTTTTGTTTTTTATTTACATGTTATATTAGATGATGAGAGTCCGGAAGTTCATTGGATTTTTACTTGGACGATTCCTGGATGACGATTAGCCAGTTTATCTCGTTTCTTCTTTGATATTGAGCAAATCAGGGGAGTATTAGTTTCTCTCGCTTTTATTTATCTTCCCTTTATTTGTTTTTCAAGTACTCATAGAACATTAGGGACAATGTTCAAAATAAGTGTAGGGGGTAATAAAAGCCTTAAAATTTATTCTTTCATTTGCATTTGCTTTGTTCTTAAAAAGATTTGTAATATACTGAAACATAGTTTAGGACGGTAATTTTAGCCCAAATTTAAATTTTTTTATGGCATATATCGGTGAAACTGCAGTATTAGAAGCATCTCATAGATAGGAGTTATATGACTAGCACAAAAACCCTACCACTCAAAAATTCCACCCCCAAAATGTGAGGTTCACCCTAGATCTTTAGGAATAGAAGCATTCATTTTTAATGCTTATGAGAGTGTATCGGTAGCATTATAGATTCTAGAGCTTGCTTTAGCGACTCATCCCAAGACTGCTAGTGAGATCGCATTTCTATGATTAGGATTTGCTAAGTGATAAGAGGCACTAGGATAACCATTGTTTTTAGCCTTCGTTTGTTATAGTTATGATGACCCCATCGGTCATATAACTACCCTCACACCCTTGCTATGCACTCATTTTAGTGCAAGATACCCCTAGTATGCCCTTCTGAGCCTATCCTTTTCGCGGTTCTCGTAGTTTTCTGGTGGATTTCAGATTATTAATAAAGAGCATTGTTTACACCCTACCAAAATGTTACACCTAAATCGCCGTAGCCTTCATTGTATGTACTTATTTTTAGTACATTATGGTTATCACAATTGTTTAACCCTAGTTAATTTTTTACTTGATTACATGGTTTCTAAGTCGAGTCTATTGTTAGTGTATACACTTTTGGGACGATTGGATTCATGGTAGTTTTTATTATATAGAGAAATGACGAAGAAAGTTAATTCATCACCCCCATACATGTCTAATATGCTCCATGTTTATTGATTTTTCTCAATTCGGGTCACTAGTTAGTTTATTAGTGAGTATTAAAACTCAAGTGTAAAGGTGTCGTTATAAACCTTGAGTCATGTATATTTATTTTATTTTCAGCAGATGGCATGGCAAAAGTGTATATAAAAAAGAAAATAAAGAGAGAGAAAAAAAATCAAAAAAATATAAAAAAGCAAGAAAAAAAGTTAGAAAATTGTTAGAATATACGGGTTGCCATCTTGTTATTGTTTATGTCAAGAAAAGAAAAAGAAAAAGTTTGATGTTGAGTTGTGTATATTTGTCCTAGTTTTTGTCGAGTCTTGTCTTAGCAACGCCTTTTACATGTATTCTTGTAGATAATTAGCTTGCCACCTGTCAAATTTCCCCCATTATCCCTAACCGTGTTTCCTTTACCCTACACCTTACATTACAACCCATTAAAAGACCTCTTTGATAGAAATTCCTAGGTGCTTATGCCAAAGTGGTAGAAGTTTTGATCTTTTATCAAGCTTATGGTGATCTATATACTATAACAGGTAGTGAGTTTTTATTTTTCCTGTTTTTTATATTGTTATAATTCATTATTAAATCGAGTGATAGAGAGAATCCAAACACTTATATGAGGTGCTAGTATATAATTTCCGTGCTTTTAATTATAAGGTTAAACCGGTTGTGCCATAAATCATCTTTATTTAGTAGGTTAAATGCCCCTGACTTTGCTATTTACTAAGTAGAAAAGCTCATTTGCTTGAGGACAAGCAAATCCCAAGTGTAGGGGTATTTGATGAGGTGCATTTTATACACTTTTTCAGAGACATTTAACCCAAAAATCATGCAAGTATGCCTAAATATTGTACTTAATCGTTTCTTTTTGATGTTTTAACATTTGGGAAGCATTTGGAGGAAAAGCACGTGACTTGGGTTTGATTCGGGAAGAAACTGGACAAAAACACAACACTTCAAGCTTGCGACTTCCATTCTGACGCCTTCACCAAAAGTGCATAGAAAGTGGAATTTTTAATCAAAGTTGTGACTTCTCAGGTCATGGAGACGGTGTTAGAATTTACTACTGACGCCGTCAGGATTGCATGGCGACGACATCAACCCGAAGAGTGACGGTGTCACACTAGCCGACAAAGAGAAGCCCATAGAAGATTCGGCGGGCTGACGGCGTCAGGAAACCATAGTGACGCCGTCAAGACCGATTTCCTATATATACAAACCTTACTTTTCATATTTTAGGGGTGGAAAACAGGAGGAAACTTTATAGCTTATATATTGGTCGATTTTTAGGGTTTTTAAACCCTTTTGTACTCATTGATACTCCATGTTTAATTGAATAAGTTACTTTACCCTTTTAATAATTAAATATGTCTATATGTTGTTTGATTAATCATTTTTTGCTTTCAATTAACATGCTTGGCTAAATTTATATGTGTTTACTTATGATTGCATGAAACTTAGTTGTTAAGTGTCTTTTATTATTGCTTCTTGTTAGTGGTGTACGCGTTAGGATTTAGAAAACTAGCTATTTGGTCTTCATATCATAGCATAGACGTCTAGGGAAACGAATTAGGTTAGAGGATACTTGTGGTGATGAGATCTTCATATCTAGATCACCTTGGGGTGGATTCCGAATTAGTTATTTATTACGCATGAATTTACTATTAGACATGAGCGATGTCTGCAGGTAACCACCGTCTAGGTTGTCACGCAGATAGCGGACCTAACCAACCCGCTGCTGAATTAGGGAATACTTGCACAGTACACTAACAAGGGTGACGGGTAATAAAATAAGAGCAAATAACTAGGGAGTAATGCATGATTAGGTAAACATGTTTGTTTAACCATATAATTTTTTCTATCAATTTACTTTTTTGCATAATTAGGAGTAGTTTAATATAGTTGTTTAATCAACCCCCCTCCCCCTCTTTAAACCCGAGATTTTACTTGCTTTATAAAAAATTATAAAAACAAAAAAACTAATTGTTCCTCAACCTTTAGACCTTAGTAAACATACAATTCGAGCCTACCCAAACTATTACCCTAGAGATGATAATAACCACCCATCTTGCCTATACTACACTACAACAGTTAGGTACTCTACCTAAGAGGGTTGTAAAACTTTTGCATTTGCAACACTTCGCATCAGTAAACTTCTTGTAGTGAGAATGTGTGATATTGTTAAAATGTTTTTTCTATAGTTTGCTTGCATTTTGATTGACTAACATTTATGACTACTATGTTTGTGACAAAAATGTTGTAAAGTTTTGTTAGAAACAAATTTGAGACATTATTAAGTGGTGATCAGACTACGCACACAGAAGCATAAAACAAAGACACTACACAGGAAACAAGAACACCGGGTTTGCTGCCTAACACGTAGGTTTATATTATTGATGAAACTATCTCAAAACTTTAATACGGTACAATGTAATGCCCTACCCTTCACGGTATATATAGACTAACATATTCTCGTTAGACTATAACTAGGATTACTTTTTACTTAACCTAATGACTGTCTAATTGGCTAAAAATTAATTACTTGCACGTCAAGTAAACTTGTTAGACTTCTACTCCAACTAGGACGACTTCCTGATAACTCTGGCAACGCGCAAACCGCCACATCCAAAGCTCAAGAATTCTTTAACAATCACCCCCTAAATTTCTGAGTCGAAGAGGCTAACTCTTGCACGCCAAGTAATGATCTCATCTCCTTGAACCTTATGCGCGCCAAGGACTTCGTTAATAGGTCTTCTCTTTGATTATCTCCGGATACATGCTCAACAATTACCTGCTCATTCTCCACACACTCACGAATGAAGTGATATCGAGTGTGGATGTGTTTGCTCCTTCTATGAAAGACCGGGTTCTTTGATAAGGCAATCGTTGATTTATTATCAACTCTAATTATCACTTTTTATCTTTCCAATCCGGTCACTTCTGCCAATAACTCCCTAAGCCAAATTGATTGACATGCAGTTGTAATGGCTGCCATGAACTAAGCTTCACACAAAGATAATGCCACGGTAGTTTACTTTTGTGAGCACCATGTAATAGGCGATGTACCAAGGTAGAAAACATGTCCAGTGGTGCTTCGTCCATCATCAATGTCAACATTATGACTACTATCACTATATCCTACCAATTTCATGTCATTACTACGATTGTATTTAATACCAAACGAAGTTGTACCTTTAAGATAGCATAGGATTTGCTTGATAGCACGAGCATGTGATTCTCTTGGACTTTGCATTATCGACTAACCACACCAACCAAATAAGTTGAATCTGAACGAGTGTGCAAGAGATAACGCAAGCAACCCACCATCTTTTGATATTGGGTAGCTTCAACTTCTGGTTCATCCTCAGCTTTTGACAACTTGAGATCCTTTTCATTGGATATAAAGTTGCATTGCAATCTTCCATACCAGCTTCTTTCAAGATCGTCCTTACATGTCTCTCTTGCTTAATCTTCACGCAATCCTTTTCTTGTGAGACTTCAATACCTAAGTAATAAGTTAACGCACCAAGATCTGACATTTCAAATTGAGACGCCATTCTCTTCTTGAACTCATTGATGCAATCTAAGCTTTTCCCTGTCACAAATAGATCATCCACATAAACCACGACAACGATAAATTCTCCATTGGTTACCGCTTTATAAACCACCTTTTCTTGCATGCAGTGTTGAAACCCCATCTCTTTTTAAGTATTATCGAGCTTTATGTTCCATACAATGATTTAGCTAGTTTATATACTTTATTCTCCTCTCCTGGTTTTTCAAATCCCTCAGGTTATAGACATACACTTCTTATTTTAGTTCACCATGCAAAAAAGCTGTTTTCACATCCAAATGATGAATCTTCCATCCTTTCCCGGCCGCGAGAGCAATCAATAGTCGTATTGTATCGAGTCGAGCTACCGACGTGAATACTTCATCAAAATCTATCACGGGTTGTTATACATAGCCTTTAGCAACGAAACGCGCTTTGTACTTCATAATTGAACTATCCGCGATTCTTTTGATCTTAAACAACCACTTCAACCCAATTGGTACAACACCTTTAGGTAGAGGAACGAGTTTCCAAGTATTATTCTTTATAATAGAATCAAGCTTGGTTTTCATTGCTTTAAGCCATTGCGGTTTCCACTTAGCTTCATTGTAATTCCTTGGTTCCTCATCAAATGTTATTAATTCATGAACATTAAGTTGGTAATATACTAACCTCGTTGGTAAAACTTTGTTACGGGTTGAACATCGTACCGAGATAGCAACATCACCGTCTTCAGAATCATCCTCGTCAGTTGGCATTTGCGGGCTGTTAAACAAACTATGAACTGGATGTGGGCTTTGACCCGGTACTGTAGCAGCTACAGTAACCGGTACTATAGCATGAATAGTAGTCGGTACTGTAGCATGAATAGTAGCAGGTATTGTAGCATGAACAGTACCGTTTGCTGTTGTTATGGGTTGCTGGTTTCGTTGTTCCAAATATGCTTAGCAGCTACACTTCTCTCATCCTATAGCACAGTAAAAGTTCCATGTTCACATCCCCCTTGGTTCGTGTCTTCTTTCCATTTCCAGCCTTTCTTCTCATCAAACACCACATATACGCTGATTATGATCTTATTTTCATGTGGATTATAAAGCCGAAAACCTCCTGAACTGGGTTCCTTACCAAGATAAACTAACGGTTTTGACCTATCATCGAGTTTCTTCAAGTGTTTTGACACAGTTCTCTCATATGCAACACATCCAAATACCGTTAAGTCTTCAAGGTTCGGTTTCTCCCCATAAAACTTCTCGTATAGTGTAACTCCTACTAATGCTCGCGTAGGTGTTTGATTTATTATGTATGTTGCATGTCGAACCGCTTCACCCCAGAAGTAATTTGGTACGCCTCTTGCCTTTATGATGCACCTAGTCATCTCGAGTAGAGTTTGGTTTTTCTTTTTACAATTCCATTTTGTCGAGGTGCATAAGGAGCCGTCAACATTCGTGCTATCCCCTATTCGTCACAAAACCAATTAAAGTCATGCGATGTAAATTCACCACCTAAATCTGTATGAAATGTTATAATCTCTTTACCCATTTGTTTTTCAATCGACGTCTTGAACCTCTTGATTACTCCAAGCGCGTCACTTTTGTGCTTCAAAAGAAAATACCACATGTACCTAGAACAATCGTCGATAAGAACTAAGATATAAGACTTACCTGCTTGAGTGAAAGGAGTTATCGGTCCACATATATCTCCATGAACCATCTCAAGTATTTTTGAAGCTTTATATGTTGCCTTCTTTGAGAATGACTTATTCGTTTGCTTTCCAACCATGCAAGACTTGCATACTTAATCTTGATGCTTAATTACCGGTACCCCTTTAGCTAACTTGTGCATCAAGTTCACCGCACCAAAGCCGATATGCCCAAGTCGTACGTGCCACAACCACGACCTTCATCAATGTTATCTAGCAAGCAATAAGGTTTCCTAACTTTTAGTTGAGTCTTGTAAAGATGGTTTGTGCTTTGTGGGACTTTAATTAGCAAACTTCCACAACTATCACACATGGTTAAGAAATCACCTCGTATACGAATATCACAACCTGATATTGTAGCTTGTCCAAGACTTATCACATTACTATGAAGCGCATGAATGTAATAAATATCTTTTAGCAACTTTTGTTCACCATTTTCCATTGGAACAAAATAGAGCCCTTTCCTTTTATTCTTACACACGAACCATCTCCAAACCTAACACGTCCAGTTATATTTTCATTTAATTCAGAAAAGTAAGAGTAATTACATGTCATGTGATTACTAGGATCGTTGTAGAAGTACCATACATCATCTTCCTCAGTGTTGGACTCGATCTTTGGTGAAGTGTACTTTTCTTCATTCATTAAAATCATCTCTTGAACATGGTTCATCATAAGGAACGTACCTTCTTCATGATTCACATCTCCATCATGTGCCTCACTAAGGTTTGCCTCATTGTCTCGTTTTTGATATGGGCATCTTGAAACAAAGTGTCTGAACTTATCACAATGGTAACACTTTATGTGGGAAAGGTTGTGTTGCCCCATTTGTTTACCCTTTTGCCAATTATCTTTACGGTTTTTCAAGGAGTCACGTTAACCTTGGTTTTGAGAGTTGCCCCGACCATGTCCTTGGCCTCAACCTCGACCACTACCTCAAGGTGTAGCGTCGTCTTACTCTGCGCGTTGAGTCAGGTATTGATGATGATTATCTTGTTCCCTCGCATAAAAAAATATTGAGCATCGTTTGCCTTATCTTCTTGTTTGACTCTTTCTTCATATGCTTTCAATCGTCCAACCAGACAACCACATCCTCAAACCTCGTTGTTTTAAGATCTAAAACTTCCTCTAAGGCTGCCACGATATGGAAAAACCGTCTAGGAAGGCTTGCGAGAAACTTCTTAACCAACTTGTGTTCCGACATGACTTCTCCAAGCGTGGCTGACTTAGAAGCAATACCCGACAACTTCGCAGCATATGCGTCTATATTATTGTTATCTGACATCTTCAGATTCTCGAACTCCGTAATTAGGGTTTGAAGCCTCGCTTCCTTCACACGCTCAGCCCCTAGGTTACGGGTTTTTATTGCTTCCCACATCTCCTTCCCGGTTTCCAAAATCCCGATTTGTAAAACCAAATCTTCTGGGATCGATTGAAACAATTATCCTTTCACAATGTTATTCTTCTTGGCACCGGCTAAGCCCGAATCTACCACATCCCAGACTCCATGAATTCCAAGAAGTACTTCCATACGCATACTCCATATGGCGTAGTTTGTTAATGTCAATATCAGACATTGAAACGTCAAAGTAGTATCTTTTACAGGCGGTTGTGAGCTTTCACCTGTCACCATCCCAGATCTTTTTCTTGATCGAGAATAGGTTTATAATGGAGAACAATCTAGCCCATTAATCCACGACTAGGATTTATTCTTGGTTTGTGTTGAGTACGCATAGGTGTATCAACTGTTTCTTGAATTATCCTACTAAAACTCAACTAAAGACAAACGAGACAATTAACAGTTTTAAAACTGTTTCCAACTCGCTGCTATGAACCAAAGTTAGGCTTGTGATCAGTTTATACACACTAATCTAATAGCCCAACTGATACATAACTGATGCGACTTGAACCATCCCTTTTTTACAGGTTTTAAGTCGACTGGTTTTAGGGTCACAGAACTCACACAACTTAAACCTCCACACTTCATAAGTCCAATATCGAATTCTATTAGAGTTGTGTCTAACCCTAATTCGCTATATCACAGGTTATTCCTGTTGTTTTTCCAACGCAGATTCCAGGCTTGAAACAATTTAGTGAATGCTGACTGAAAATCACTCACTGATTGTAACCCTAATCACGGTAACAATCCTCTACGTAATTCTCTACGAAGCTCTTGATACCAATTAATGGTGATAAGACTACGCACACAGAAGGAGAAAACAAAGACACTACACACAAAACAAGAACACCAGGTTTGCTGCCTAACATGCAGGTTTATATATTGAAGAAACTATCTCAAAACTTCAATACGGTACAATGTAATGCCCTACCCTTCACGGTATATATAGACTAACCTATTCTCATTAGAGTATAACTAGGATTACACTTTACTTAACCTAATTACTATCTAATTGGCTGAAAGATAATTACTTGCACGTCAAGTAAACTTGTTGGACTTCTACTCCAACTATAACTCTGGAAACACGTAAACCCCCACATCCAAGAATTCTTCAACATTTGTGTCGAAGAAAATAGGCAATATGACTAATACCGACCTTCCACTAATTGTTTTCCTAATTCAAGTCGTTATGAAAGTAGATAACGGAACGATATATCTTGTCAACTACAGTAATATGTCCATTACCAAATTGCTTGTGTCACAAAGGTATCCCAATGTTTTCCAACCAAATGGTTATGGGTTCAAGATCTCCTTTGGACACTGTGAGGTAGTTTGTTGTGTATAAAGAGTGAGATAGTTTGTTGTGCATGCATTTTTATCGTTCCTTATATAGGAACAACACTGGCTAGTGTCCCAGTCTTATGTTATACAAAAATAAAACCACATAATTACAAGTCTTGATATACAATACATGATCCATAGACAAGATCTTGGTTCATTTCATAACTAACCATTAATATCTGGGTAGAAATCACTATGGGAAGCCGTAGCAATTGAGCTAGAATCATCACCATCACACTTAGGCAAATGCGGTAACCTTGGCGTAATGTGGTTGAGTTCCATATTCTCGTCTATAAAAGGGGGAGTGGTGGGAGCTGGTAATGGTTCATCATTTTCTGCTAACATTTTAAGTACGGTTGACATGATTGGTCTCAAAGATGGAGCTTCTTGGATACAGATAAGTCTTACTTGTACCACTCTTAATGCCTCTTTATGGTAACTAATGTTAGGATAAATATGCATCATAAGGTTCGGATCAAAGATTTTCTCCAATGTACCTTGTTTGAAATGCTTCCATACCTATTTATCCACAAATAAGGAGTATTAATGTTAGAGGTAAATTTTCATTACAGATTGTAACTTATGAACTTCCTATAAATGGAAAGGAGTATTAATCTTTGAGGTAAAGTTTTAACGCTTACAGTAGACACTAAGCCGTCGGTATATTCTACATTTTTGTTTCTGTTGTTTTCCATACCAGTTACCACCTCGAGTAGCAACACTCCAAAGCTATAGACATCTGTCTTCTCAGTTAATTGACCATGTGCTAGGTACTCTGGAGCCATATATCCTCTGTTGATGTATACATATATAGAGATATATAAAAGAAAAAATTTCAGCATGGAGACTATATAACAATTAATGGAATGTTAAAACGTATATAAATTAAGGTAATTACAGTGTTCCAGCGATGCCACTGCTGACTTGGCTCTTATCATCTTGAAACGATATGGCTAACCCAAAATCAGCAATTTTAGCGCGAAACCTTAAATCTAACAAGATATTAGCAGCTTTAATGTCCCTGTGAATTATCCGTGTTTTGATGTTCTCATGAAGGTAAACTAGGCCTTCTGTTGTACCAATGATAATATTGAACCTCTTCTCCCAGTTTAAGAACTTCCCTTTTGTTGCATCTGTACAAGTTTACAAATCCAAATATGCATAACAAATGTGTTCAGTTTTATGACAAAGTATATAAATTTTAATACGGAATTTGACAAGTTGGTAACTCATAAGAACCAAATCGATAATAAGATGAAAAGAACAAATAACAACATAAATGGTTTGTGTTAATGGGATAAACGAACCCCAATGGTTTATATTAGTGAGATAAACCGACTCCCTAATCAATACTTAAAATACAATCAATATAATTAGAATTACAACCCTAATACCCTATATATAAGAAACGATACCCTAGACTTAACTTAGTCCCTAAGAAAATACAATAAAAGCAAACTAGTTACTAATTAAGAAACTACTAATAAAATAGCTATAATAATAAAATAATGGAACACTAATATGGTTTTTAATTGTAACATACCAAAAATGAAGTGATCAAGACTCGTGTTAGGTAGATATTCATATACAAGTATACTTTCGGGACCTGAACAGCTACATCCTAACAATTTCACCAGGTTTTTGTGTTGAACACTGTTAACCATGTTAACTTCATTATAGAATTCTGCTGCTTTGAATCTGCTATTGAAGAAGAGCCTTTTCACAGCTATTTCTCGTCCGTCTGAAAGAACCCCCTGATAGACATATCACTGTCAATTAGCTCTCTATATGGGTCGAAAAATTAAAATGAGTCGCAAGTTATATTCACAATCACCTACGCTTATTAATGATTTTGAACTCATTGGAATGTCATGCTCCTTAGATCTTTCGGGTTTCTTTGAAAAAGAGGTATAAGATTCATTTATTGCATTTTGAAAGAACAGATAATTGGTTGATGTTGCTTCTGCGAATTATTTGAGGTTGAAACAAGCAGTTTAGAATAACTATGTTCAGATTTAGTGATTTCTAATTATGTATCGGAAAGGGTGTTTGGCATTGCTTATTTAGCGGCATATCTCCTTTTATCAGAGCAATTTTTTATTTGCACTGATATAATATTAAAATCTATAGCACAAACTTTTATGAAAAGACTTTTCATCTAGCTCGTTTGGCATTTCAATTTTTTTTATTGATGCTTACATCGTTAACTATTTTATTTGGGTACTATTGATATCTCTTGGCTCATCGAAAAGGTACATGTTTTGTATTTTCTTCGTTCTTTTGTTTCTCTGTTTACAATACAACACAGTGTTTTAGCAGTTTCTGTTTCGTGTTTTTAGCTCGTTTGGCATTTCAATTTTTTTATTGGTGCCTATATCGTTTGGCATTTCAATTTTTTTATTGATGCTTACATCGTTAACTATTTTATTTGGGTACTATTGATATCTTTTGGCTCATCGAAAAGGTACATGTTTTGTATTTTCTTCGTTCTTTTGTTTCTCTGTTTACAATACAACACAGTGTTTTAGCAGTTTCTATTCCGTGTTTTTTGACAATTTAATACTTTTGACTTGTTAAACTTTATATATTTTTTTTCGCAGTTTTCGTTTCAAAGTTTTATAATATAAACAAAATTAAAAAAATAAATAAAAACTAAAAAATAAAAACACCGAAAAAATAGGGGTACAAATGGTAAATAAATGGGGGTCTCTTAATAAGCTACCCCATTTTATTTATCTAGGGGTGTCATTTTCTAACCTGACACGAAACCCGACTTGAAATCGAAACGAAAATTAACAGGTTCGGTTTGAGTTTAAATAGACTCGAGTCAGGTTTGGGTCGATCCATCTAACTCGTTTATTAAATAAGTCAGGTTCGGGTTGAGAATAAATTAAGCGGGTCGACCCGCCAACCCGTTTAAGATTTTTTTATATTAAAAATTATTTATATTTTATACGGGTTAAATGGGGTAAACGGGTCGACCCACAAATATGTTTAACCCGTGTAATGTACAATTAGTATATAAAACATGTTAAATGGATTAACTCAAAACCCGTTTAACTTACTTAACCCGTGTAACCTATTTAATAAGAAAATAAAAAATAGTATAAAGGAGATAGATTTGACTCATTTGATGGTATTGATGTGATGGTGACATGGTGTGCATATGGCAACACCAGTGATGCAGAAATATTGACGATATTGACAAGACTCTTTATGACATAAACGATTAAACGAAGAAACTGAAAATCTGAAACAAATACTGAAGCATTGGAAGCACTTTTTGGTATAGCTGTTGATTATTTTGACTAGGTGTTGCCCATGTGTGGGCAACTACAATAATGAATTTATATTGTTAGCATGCATTTTTATTGAACAATCAAGGTCCTTATGATTGTGGAGAATGTTAAGGTTGCAGTTTTGGAGAGCCTCAACAGCTTAAGAGGCCAGGGTGCTTTTTTAAACACCTAACTTCTGCCAAAGTCTGTATTTTTGTTATTTAGAAATATTGGCTTCAAATCTTTTGTACCTCAACAAATGTTTTATCATTTTGGATTATTTTATTAGGCAACTAAAATTGTGTTAATGAAAGTAAGAGAAGCTGCAACTAGAGAAGTTAGGACGCATAAGATTGGATTTACAACAAGTGAGAGATGACCTGCCAGCTGCCACAAATGCAAGATTTGTCGGGTGAAGTGTTCTATAATAGAAGTGGACCGGAAAGTCAGCAGGTGAAGTGGGTAACCTTGCAACAAAATCAAATGAGTTCGAGGCTCTTATTTGATGTCTCTTTCATACCAGTAACTAATAATTTTACCAGGTCAAAATGGGTCATTATATTTTGTCAAAAGGGTTGGGGTTGGTTGGTCCGAAAGACGCTATGTATAAATATTTTTTAAGAGGGATTTATGCATTCGAAATCAGTGTTGTAAAAATCGGTCATGGCATATATCGGTTGACGGCGGTCCACCGCCATAATTTGCAGCAAATCGGCCAATTTTTGGTATTCTGATTTTCTTGATAAAAGAAGTTGTTTTATGGTGTTTTCTGGATTTTCTGGGTGGTGGAGGGGAGGTTGAAAAAGGTCAAAGAGAAAGTGTCGGCGGTACATATTAGGTTATCTAAACATGTACTTATATATTTATTGGCCCACTCGTACTAATATATTTATGAGTTAAGATCAACATAGACCCATTATTTGTCATAGATCCAATGAATCAATCTCAACCATCCATTTTTTCATCAAAAATAAAAAAACTCACTTTCCACCTCTTTTTTAAAAATAAACTATCTTACAAACGGTAAATCGTCACACGACAAAAAATACACCATCGCGACGATATTTTCTTTCTATTTCAGTAGACGGGTGACTTCGATATACTTTCGAAGAATTTTTTTTTCGATTTTTTTTCAGACACGAAATTGAGAAAATTATTATATGATTCGTACACGAATCATATATTGATTTGAGATTCTAACGATTTTTTTTCATTTTGTTCTCAGTCACGAATTGTGAAATATATATGAATTGTATAACGAAACATATATGATTTCATAAAACTCATACTATGATTTATAAAATCATATAGATTTGTGATTCGACGAACTTTTTTTTTCAATTTTGTTTAGTCGAATTGCGAATAAATATATATGATGCGGTATGACTAATCATATATGATTGTTTAACGAATCATAATTGATTTCATAAAATCTTATATTGATTTCGTAAAATCGTATATTGACTTCAAAAATCATAAAAAAAAAGTTTGTCGACGAAAGTACATAAGTGTCGCCCACTATTTAGAAAGATAAGTTAATCTCGTCGGGATGATATGTTTTGTTTTGCGTAACGATTACCAGTGCGTGAGTTAATTCTATTTTTAAAAAAGAGGTGAAACATGGGTTTTTTTATTTTTGATGACAAAATAAGTGGACTAAAACTTGGTTCATTGGTGTTATGAAAAGTATTGGGTTTATATAGAATTATTGGCATAAATTTATTGGCCCACCTAAAAAACTTCTAACATATGCTAAATAAATAACTAACTGTGTTTATTAAATTAGGATAAAAAACTTAATCAAACATCTTTATAATAAGTCATTAAATTTTGCAAACATATAATTAAGATATTTCATTATAAATAAAATAAACCTCAATAATACTATATTTATATTTTTATATATATATTTATAATATATATATATATATATTGGAGATTTTATATCAATATATACTTCAAATATTAATACATACTATAATTATTTTGTGGTTATTGACTTATTTTGTTAAGATATTGCTAATATTTATTTTTTTAAATAAATTCCTTTATAAGTTATGGTCCCCGCCGAAAAACCGATATATCACTGCCAAGACCGATTTATCGCTTGAGGATTTGAAGGTGGTCGACCGCCGACCGATTTTTACGACCTTTGTTCGAAATACACATCTGGCTAATTTTGACCATTTCCTTTTAAGCCATTTTTGACCCGTTTGACCTTATTATAGTTATAAGATAAAGTTATTTGTGGTGTTCAGTTAGATTAGTTTCATAAATTATCTCAGTCCATATCATGAGTTCATGACTATATAAATCTTCTTTCTTTACGATAAATGAAATTCATGAAACTAACCCGTCTTAAATCACCAATGTATGATTATGACCATATATCTCTACCTTCGCTTTTATAAATGAAATTCATGGAAGTAGCCCGTCCATCGGACGGTTTCTAGTACCTTGTAGACAGTTCCAAATCCTCCTTGCCCTAGCTTGTTTGACTCGTCCCACTTGTAAGTGGCTTTTTCCAGAGTGGAGTATTTGAAGAAATTTAAGCTACTAGTATTATGTAACATCTTTGCCAGTTTCCTGGCTTCATAAGTACCTGTAACAAGAAGGAAAATGAGCGGTATATGCACATTTTTCTTGACCGCTATAATAAATATTTTAAGACAGGATGAAATAGTGTAGTATGAATTGTACTTTTTCTGTTTGTCTTTACACATCCGTGTTTCCGAATGTATAACACAATCATCCAAGCAACTATTAAAACCGCAACAGAAACAAGGGAAATGACCAGAACTATTATCTTCCCTGCAAAAAGCCAAAAATCATATATGAAAACTCATTAAAAGAGATGTATTGAGAAGTTTCTACCTTGTTAGAATGTAATTAAATTTCTATGAATTGTTAGAGTAGTTGCGCTAGCTCATTCTCATTTCTAATGATAAAACTAGCAAGATGCTAGGAATAACAACGACACTGAACAATAATCACGGATTCAGGGCACCCTAGGACTACAACGTTGTACTTAATATGTTGTTTACTAAATATTAATTTCTAATGGATAATGTTTTTGAAAGTTCGGCAAGGCAGGCTGTGCCGACTTGCATATTTTTGGAAATTCACCTACTAGTAGTACTTAACAAGTTGCACTATGTTAGCAAGTTCCTCTAATCATTGATTCATGAAATACAACTCATTTTTACCTTGGTTGCTGCTTGTGCTTCTGACTCTGACTGGCACGGCGTTGAGAAAATTTGTATCAGAATACCTCATGAAACATCCCGTATTCAACACACGTCCTTCAGACCAAGGCAAGCATTGCAATATTGACGCAGACGCATCCTCTAAACAACTCCTACAACTACTCACATTCAA